>JAJPUD010010457.1:37445-55995 GCA_023553655.1 Myrmecobius fasciatus
TTCTGTCTTTTAAATCAATTTGAATGTGTCTTTTGAAATCTGAGCTCGTTGGTGAGCTCCCCATGCAGTAATACAGGTCTCTTCAAGGCCTTCTTAGCTTCTGCTTCATCAGAATTCTCTCCTGAGAGTTTCCTCTTGGAGCTTCAAGCTCCTCTTTTCTCTGAACTTTTAGAAATATGCTTTTCTAAAGTTTCAGATAGATGCCTGACTATGACCTCACCTGCCTTCTCTGCCGAGAGCCTTAAGGTTAATAGCATGTTGAAATTAGCTGTACTCCTTCCAGGTGCTTGTGAAATCAGCTGAGTGAGCAATAAAACCTCAAAAAATGGACAAAACAGAGTTGTCTTCTTTTTTTTAATTGTCTACACTTAAGAAAGTGATGGAGGTGGGGCACTTGGTGGTGCAATAGATAGAGCACCAGCCCTGAAGTCAGGAGGACCTGAGTTCAAATCTGATCTTAGACACTTAACATTCCCTAGCTGTGTGACTGGGGCGGGCAAGTCACTTAACCCCAATTGCCTCAGTAAAAAGAAAAAAAAAGTGATGGAGGCAATATTAATAGGACAGATTAAATTTTAGAATACACTAAGCTTTCATTCCCCATGGCCCTCAAGAACCAATTATTACACATTTACTAACACTCTCCTACCTAAAGTCACTTTGGCCCAGGAAACTCTTCCTCATTGTTCAGAATCAGTTCCAGCCCTTTCCTCTCTCCTTATTTCCCCCATAAGATGAAAAAAGACCATATCATCATTAGGAGAATTGAGAACATTTTAGATGTTCTGCCTTGAGCACAGACAGACCTCAAGCACATGTTTGGCTAGTTAAAATCTCCCTTTCCTACAGAATTCTCCTCGGTGCCATTTCTGAGAACCACATCAGGAACTTATCATCTATTTCCTCCTTCTGGCTAGCTGGTCTATAAAATATTCCAACTATGAAAGTACCTTTTGTTTCTTCCTTTTTTGAGCTTCCCTCTTGCTTCTTCTCTCAGGCTTGTAATTGTTATTATCTCTAACACTATTAATTTTTTTATTCAGAAAAAATTAATTCACTTATTTATTCAACCAACACTTATTGAGTACCCACTGTGGTGGAGGAGTGGGAATACAAGTTTTAAATAAGATTTGATCCCAGTTCTAATTTAAATCACAATCAGATCAAGAGATATCATTCACAAATGATACATATTATAGATATATGATATATATTATATGAGATATAGATATAATGATATATATTATAGAGTGAGTATTTCCAAGAGGTGCAAAATCAAGTGCTTTGTGAGATACAGAAATGAGAATCATTATTGAAAAAAAGATCAGGTAAGGTTTCTTGGAGGAGATGGTGTTCAAATTGGGATTTAAATGGTAGGCAAGAATTCAAGAGGAGAAGAGTAAACATTCTGAACTTGGGAAATGGAGTGGTCAAAGGAAGGTTTCCTTGATCAGTAATTCTTAAGATCCTAGAGTTTCTAGAGGTAGAAGGAACCTCCAGGGTCAACTAGTTCAATCCCCTCGTTTCACATAAGGGGAAACAAAAGTGAAAATGAATTGCCTGACTTATATGAACTGAACTTATATGCCTGAAGCAAAGTGAAGTGAGCAGACCCAAGAAAAAAGTATACACAGTAATAGCAATATTTTACAATGATCAATTGTAAATGACTTAGCTATTCTGATTGAAATAATGATTCAAGACAATTCCAAAAGACTTAGGATGAAAAATGCTATCTACTTTCAGAGAAAGAACTGAATGGAATCTGAATGCATAATTTTTTCACTTTATTTTTTTCTTGCTTTTCAGGGGGCAACATGGTTAATATGGAAATGTTTAACATGATTTCACATGTATAAATTGATATCACATTTCTTGCTTTCACAATGGGTGGGGTAAGGGTGGGAAGGAGAAAATTCACTCAATTTTTTTTAAAAATACATAATAAACTGTAAAATAAATAAATGAAATAATAATTTTTAAAAAACACAATAATACAATTTAAAATAATAAAATAAATGACCAAATAAAATTTTTTAATCTTTTTTTAGAAATAAATAAATTCGGGGCAGCTAGGTGGCACAGTGGATAGAGCACCAGCCCTGAAGTCAGGAGGACCTGAGTTCAAATCAAGTCTCAGACACATAACATTACCTAGCTGTGTGACCCTGGGCAAGTCACTTAACCTCAATTGCCTCAAAAAAAAAAAAAAAAAAAAAAAAAAAAAAAAAGAAAGAAATTCTGGGAGGAAAAAAAGAGAAAATCAATTGCCCAAAATCATGCAGGTGATAAGTGGCAGAGTTAGAATTTGAACACAGGACTCCTAACTTCAAATCCTATCAGATTTCAGGAAGATGGTCAACCAATTCCATTTAACTTGTCCTTGTGGCTACTTCCTTCCTTCCTATGTTGTCCCATCCCACAACCTCAGTGTGGCAACCCTACTGCCTCATTTATCTCCCTGGCTCTTAAGAGGTCTTGTTCCCTTCATAGGGCAATCTGGCTTGGTGGATAGAGCTTAGAGTTGGGAGAGATGCGGCTTTAGATCCCATATCTGACATTTCCTACCTGGCTGTGTCTCCTTGGGCAAGCCACTTTCTATCATCAGGCCTCTGTTTCTTCATCTATCAGATGGAAATAATGCTTGTCACAACTGCTTCAGAGGTTGATATGAGGAAAATAAATTGGGATTCTTATGAGTATATGAAAATCTGATAGACATGCATCACTCTCACATATTAATTTTGCCTCTCCCTTTTCCCAAATATGATCTGTGAAGCACTGAATATACAAACTGATTCACCCCTTTCTCTACTTCTTTGGTTCCTTTTTTTCTTGCACTTTAGGATATGTTTTAGAAGTCGCACGGGGCCAATTTTCTCCCCTTCTATTCCCTCATCATTTTTCTTTTGACCAGACTAACAAGCATCCAGCCAAAGAAGTTCTTCCCAGCCCTCAGTGTATCAGTTCCATCTTGGTCAATCATTTCAAAGCAGAAACTCCATCTCCAACATCATCCAATGACCCTAGAATGGCAGAATGAGCAAATGACATTCATTGAGAGGACTCTGATGAATCACTGAGGTCAGACATCGTTAGGGCATTTGGGAACTAGGCCATTCTCAGGAAGACCAAGGATATGTGGTTGCCTGCATCAGACCAAGAAAGGCTTATATGTTTTGGTCAACCTAGGCTATCCAAATCAAGACAATGATCATTATCAAAATTCTGCAGAAAGGTGATAGCTAATGGAGTCAAGGTGGTACAGTGAGACAGCAACCCAAACTCTCCCAATATTCCCTTTCAAACAACTTTAAAATATTGATTCAAATTGAATTCATATGCATGTATGATATATGTGTGTATATTTAAAATATACACATACACACATGTATATAATGTATACACACATATATATAATATATACACATATACACACACATATATAAAATGTATACACATACACACACACACATATATATAAAATGTATACACATATACACACACGCACGTGCACACATCCCAACAAGGGCATAGCACTCTCCAAAACCTATACAGAAATAAGAGGGGGAGGATAAGATGGCATATAAAAGGGTGTGTAAATTAATAGAAGTGGGATAAGGTATGTAAATTAATGGGAAAGGGATAAAGAGAGAGGGAAAGGCCGGGGTAGGGAGGGGATTCAGGAGGGATTCTTGGGGTGGGGTGAGATTATGTAATAGCAGGACAAGTTAGCACGTAGAAGCAAAGTAGAAGAGGTACAGGGATAGAAAACAAAAGAACAAAGGATAAGGCATATACATATATATGTATGCCAGTATATGTATCTATAATACATATATGTACACATATGTGCATGTGAATGGGGATTATATAGTTGTTACACATGTTATGTACATGTATGTGTATGTGCTTAACTATAGGTTACTTGGAGGAGGTAAAGAGGAAGAAAGGAAGGAAAAGAATAAAGTAAAAAGTGCACAGCAGAGAATAAAAGAAAATTAAACTGAAGAAAATAATTCTTTAAAAATTAGAACTGGGGCAAGTGAAAAATAATGACTCCATGAGACATCAAGAACTAGTAAAACAAAAGCAAAAGAATGGGGGAGGGATGTGAAATAATTCATTGGAAAAACAATTGACCTGGAAAATAAATTGAGAAGAAATAATTTAAGAATTATTAAACTAACTGAAAGCTATGATCAAAAAAGAATCTAGACATCATATTTCAGGAAATTAGAAAGGAAATCTGCCGTGACATTTTAGATCCAGAGAGCAAAATAGAAATTGAAAGAATCCACTAATCACACCTGAAAAAATTCCAAAATGAAACTTCCCAAAATATTACAATAAAATTTCACAGCTCCCAAATCAAGGAGAAAATATTGCAAGCAGCCAGAAAGAAATCATAAAGCGATAGTGAGAATCACACAGAATTTAGCAGCTACTACATTAAAAGAGCTGAGATATGAGATTGGAATATGAGGTTGGAATATGATGTTCCTGAAAGCAAAGAATAATCTATTTGAGTATAATGTTTGAAGGGGGGAAATGGATGTTTAATGAAATAAAAGATTTTCAAGTATTCCTGATGAAAAATACAAAATTTGAGATTCAAATGCAAAACTCAAACATAACAAAGTAAACATGAATGAGAAATAATAAGGGGCTCAATAAGGTTTATATTTAGATTTATAAACATTTACATAAGATTTATATTAGAGATATTTACATTCTTTTTGTTGTTTTTGTTTTTTTTACTGAGGAAATTGGGGTTAAGTGACTTGCCCAAGGTCACACAGCTAGGCCATGTTAAATGTCTTAGGCCAAATTTGAACTCAGGTCTTCCTGACTTCAGGGCTGATGCTCTATCCATTACACCACCTAGCTGCCCCCGAGATGTTTACATTTTATATGGGAAAAAGATACATGTAACTCCTCAGAATCTTTTCATTATTCAGGCAGTTAGAAGCAATCTACATAGATGAAGCCCTTAAGTTTAAATGCTCTCTCCAAAAGATTATATTGGCATGATCTAAAAAGAAAAGAAAATCAATGAGTGAGTAAGAGTGATGCACTAGAAGAAAAAGAAAAGAAGAGGAAGAATGGGTATAAAAATATCCATAAAAGAGAGATATAAGGAAGAGCTTTTATAGTGGAGGAGAGATGAGGTCTTGAACCTCCCTCTCATCAGAATTGATTCAAGGATGGAAGAATACACACACACACACACACACACACACACACACACACACATTTGGGCATAGACATCTATCTTACTCATCAGGGAAATAGAAGGAGAAGGGGATAGGAGAATAGGAAGATAATGATAAAAGAGAAAGTCGATTAAGAGAAATAGTGGTCAGGAGCGAAGCAGACTTTTGAGAAGGGATTACATAAAAAGAGAAAAATGATAAACAGAAGAAAATAGGAGAAAGGGAAATACACAGTAATCATAACCATGAATATGAATGGAATAAATTCACCAATAAAATGGAAGTGAACATAGAATGGATCAGAAATCACAATCCAACCATGCAATGTTTATAAGACCCACATTTGAAATAAAACACACACACACACACACAGTAAAAAAAAAATCTGTTTCGATTCAGATGAAGTAAAAAAAAATGGCAGGGAGGGGTAGCAAAAACAAAATTAGATTTAATTAAGAGATAATCAGGAAATCACCTTTTGCTAAATGCTACATTTTCTTCCAATTCTATAAAAACTTTCCATCAACACTTTTCCCTTATCTAGTTACATTTACTTTCATTTATTGTGAAACTTTTGAAAAAAGCTGTCTATACTTCCTCCCTCTATGTTCTCACCAACCCTTGTCTCCTCAGATCCCCCCAACCCACATTAGCCTCCTGAAGTTGCTCAGTCCTCCTGGATTATTTTGATCTGACTGATTACGTCTTCCTTCTGGCTACCCTGTTCTTTGGATATCCAATAAGGATCTCAAACACAATATATCCAACATGCCACTATTCCCCCCTCCCCCAAGTTCTTCTCCTTTGATCATCTTTGCCATTACAGATATATGTCATTTTTTTGTGCTTTACTTTATTGCGTTTCACAGATAATGTATTTTTTTCAAATCAAAGATTTGTGGCAACCTTGCATCCCACAAATGTCTCAGTACCATTTTTCCAATACCATGTGCCCACATCATTTCTCTATATCATATTTTAGTAATTCATGCAATATTTCAAACTTTTTCATTATTATTATATCTAGTATAACTATCTATGATCAGTGAACTATGATCAGTGAAATTACTATTTTAATTGTTTTGGTGTTCCATAAACCACACCCATATAAACCTTAATTGATAAATGTTATGTGCGTTCTGACTGTTCCCTTTCTCTCTCCCTTTCCTCTCTCTAGTCTCCCTATTGCCTTAGACAAAACAATATTGAAATTAGGTTAATTAACAACCCTATAATGGCCTTCAAGTGTTCAAGTAAAAGAAAGCATCAATTAATGTGGCAAACACTATTGTTGTCTTATTTTAAGAAATTGCCACTGCCACCCCAGCCTTCAACAGCAACCACCCTAATCAGTTAACAGCCATCAGCACTGATAGCCAGAGAAGCCAAAGACATTATGACTCACTGATGGCTCAGACAATGGTTAGCCTTTTTAGAAATAAGATTTTTTTAAAACAAGATATATACGTTGTTCTTTTGGACATAACACTATTGCACACTTACCAGGCTACAACATAGCATAAATATAACTTTATATGCAATTGGAAACCAAACAACTTGTGTGAGTGATTTTATTATAGCTTTTGCTTTATGGAAATGGTATGGAACCCAGCCCATAATATATCCAAGGTGTGCCTGTACCACAAAAGGCACCACCTAGGATCTAACTTCAGCATCTTTCTGGACCTTTTAGTCTCAATCATCCACCTATTCAATCCCTTGTCAAAATGTGATAATTCTATCTCCACAAAACTTCCCAGATCCAACCCCTTCCCTCCATTCTGATAGATACCATTCCACTTCAGGGACTCATCCCCTCTCATCCAAACTATGGCAATAGCCTTCTAATTGGTCTCTCTATCACAAGTCTCTCTACTTCAATCCATCTTCCATTCAGCTGCCAAACTAATTTTCCTGAAGAGAAGTTTAGACCCATGTCACTTCCTTCCTTTCCCTACCCCTTTCTGATAGCTTTCTTACCTCCAGGTAAGTCTTCTCATTAGTATTTAAGGTTCTTCATGACCTGATCCTTCCTACCTTCTCACATACAGAGACCCGGCAATATTGGTTTCCTTTCTGTTCCCAAGCCTCCATTTCCCATTTTTGTACCTTTTCACTAGTTGTCCTCCATGTTTGAAATGTTTCCCTTCTTCTCTCTATCTCAGGATATTCCTGGCTTCCTTTAAGTCTCAGCTAGAATGCCATTTTCCATTCCTTTCCCAGTCCCTCAATCTACTTGAGCCCCCCTCTCCTTCCTATTTTTGTTATGCCTAGTTACTTATATGTCACCTCTTCCTGTATAAGCTCCTTGAAGCCAAGAATTATTTGTGGTTTCTTTGTATCCCCAGGCTGGAACGTGGTGAACACTTAATAAATACTTGTTGACTGATTGATCATGACATTTCCCTGGTCCTCACACCTCCATCCCTCTAACCATTCTTCTCTAATACACACACACACACACACACACACACACACACACACACACACACACACGTGCTTTGGGATTTATAACATGGTCTCCTTCAAAACAACCCTGGAAAAGTGTAATTCATGGAAAAGGAAGTTCAGAATCAGAAGGAGAAAGCATTTCCATGTCCATGGTCTCCGATTAAGTTCATCAGGCCTTCTAATTATAAGTTTAGCATCTTTGAACTACCTCTAGGCTGCCTCAGCTTATCTTTGCTGACTTTTCCCCTTTCTTCCAGAAATTTTAGTTCGGGTAGATTCCCTCCCCATCCCCACCAAATGCCCAGAAGGCTTCTCTTCTCTTTTCTCCCCTCTCTTCTCTGCACTCTCTCCCTTGGCAATCTCACTCATTCCCAATTACAGCCTCTGTGCAGTGTTTTCCAGAGCCACATCCCTGGGCCCCACTCTCAGCCTGAGATTTAGCTTGCTTTTTGCATAATTGAGATGACCCCCAGTCTTCTCAGATTCATCAGCTATAAAACAAAACTTGTTCTCATTCCCTCTAGAAGGTTTCTTCTTCTGACTTCCCATCTCTGTCTGAAGCATCTGCCCATTTGTTCTACGCAGTTCTTGAGCCCATTGCACGCAGTTCATTCTGAATTTGTTCCAATCTCATCCTTTTTAAATAAACTCTGACATGCTCCTGGGATCCCGAGAGCACAGAGGGAAAAGAAAGACGGACTGGGAGACAAGAGCAGGAAGACAAGACTGTGGCAAATTTCTGGACCCCTAGAGTATCTTGGAGGACTCAAGGAACATGACCTGGAGTCATGTAGGCCAGCTCCCTGGCCCACTTCTGAGAAGGAACCCACTCCCACCCAGGGTCCAATAGAGCCTAAGGTTCTATGGGGCAGTAGCCCTCATGGGCTCTTTCTTTCTCTGTCTCTGTCTCTGTATCTCTGTCTGTCTGCCCCCCCATCTCTCTCTGTCTTTGTCTCTCTCTGTCTCTCTGTGTCTCTCTCCCTTCCTTCCCTCCCTCCCTTTCTCCTTCTTAATTCCATGTCTCTTTCTCTACTAAGGAGTGAAGGGTTAATTTGTATTTTCTCATTGACATAAGGAGGGGAAGTCAAGAATCTCCACTTTGGGAGGTAAACATAGAGCTAAGCGGGGTGATAGGGAGCCACAGCAGCCTACAGAGTCACTTGAATACTATCACCCCACGGCCCTGCACTCCCCTTCCTGGGGCAGTGCCTCCGAAACAGACAGGATCACACCAAGCAGATAGTTTATTGAGGGCCCCTTGGGCCAGGCCTGGATATACAGCATGGGGAAGGGGCAGATACACTCGCACTAGACAGCTGTGAGCGAGCCAGTGGCGGCAAAGCAACGGTGTGGTCAGGCACAGCAGGGCCAGGGAGATGCTGAGGGACCCCCTCCCCTAGACTCTGCAGAGGAGGCCCTTCCATGTCCTCTGGGCTCAGGAAAGAGCAGGGAAGCCCCTCCCTGTGTCTCCCAGGCTCTGTTGGGGGCAGAAAACACCAGCATGTTTCCGGGGCTCATTGAGGGGCAAAGAATACCTCTACCTACCTCCTAGGCTCCCCAAGGGGTGGGACAGGGAACATCCTTTCTGTATTTTCTGAGTTCTAGGGGAACCAAGAACCTCCTCTATGTCTCCTGGGCTCTGCAAAAGCATAGAACCCTTTCTATAGTTCCTGGTCCTAGAGGGGATGAGATACCCACTCCCTTGGGGTATGCCCTGAGCCTGGGCCAAGCTGGGCAGAGCAGGATGGGGAAGACAGCTAGCTGATCCCTCTAGATTCTCTATAAAAATTAAAACTCCTTTAGAAAGAAATGGCCAGGGAATTGAGGAGGATTTCCTTTGGGGGACAGAGTTATCTCAGACAGCAGTACAGCAGTGCCCTCCCAGAACCCTCAGCACTGACCAAGGGCTAGTAGAGGGGCAGGGGCGGACACTAGGAGAGACAGAGATAAAGAAAGAGAAACATAGAGAAAGAGAGAACTATCCCGAGAGAATAGACAAGGGGGTAAAGACACATAGAGACAGGAAGAGACAGAGGGGACACGAGACAGAAGAAAAGACTCAGAGGCACAAACAGAGAGACGAAGAAAGACAGACACGGAGAAGGATAGCCAAAGATAAGGAAGGACATGGAAGGGGGAGGTCTCAAGTGATTCCTGGATCTGCTCAGGGCCCCCATTCCCTCAGGGAGAAGGCCAGTGTCTCCCCCTTAATGTGCCCTGGATGGGGAGGGGAAAGGGATAAGGGCCAGAGTTCCCAGTGCAGCCTCAGAGATCTCTAAGCACATAAGGTCACTCCCTCCTCCTGTCTCCCTGGGGGAGGAGAGGAGTCCAGGCAGAACTACTCCAGGTAAATGTCTTCTGTGGGGCACGCGTATTCCAGGTGTTCTTGATAATATTCCAGGAAGGCTCGACTGGGAGAAAAGCAGAACGGGATAAAAGCAGGGTGAGTCACAATGGAGGTGGGGATTCAGTGAGAAGGCTAGGTAGCCTCCTGGGTCATGTTACTCCCCAAGCTCAACCCAGCTCTGTCCCCCTCCAACTTTCTACCCCACAACTCAATTCTCCCACTTCTTCACTCCAGTCTTTGGCTGCTCCAAGCCCTTCTCCATGCACCCCCTACTCACCCCACACTCTGGGCAACGGGCCGCATGGACTCTTGGGAGACGAACACATGGCAAGCAAAGCGGCTGAGAACTGGGTGTTTGGTAATGAAACCAAAATAGCTGCGGAGAAAGGGATAATGAGGGGAAGGTAGAAAGGCGGGGATATTTGGGGCACTTCTGTAAATGCCCCTTCTCCCCTTCCCATCAGGCCAGTCACTGTGGCTTCACGCCTATAACAGGCTGCCCCTTTCTCCACTCTCATGACCCACTGGAGGCTGTCATCCTCTGGCTATTCAGTGTCCACCTTGATGACTGTGCTCATATTTTATCCTCAGTGGCTCAGTCATTGACTCTCAGGATCTTTGTCGCTACCTCAAGGGTAGAGAAGGGGAAACATCACACTAAAGACCTCACCGTCATTCACAATTGTTCATTCTCTGAGCACGATATCATGTCCTTTCAATTCTCCACACTGACCACTCCTCAAATACATTTCTCTCCCTTTGCTTTCAGGACTTCATTTTTTCCATATTGTTCCATCCTATTAACCTAGCATGGTTTTGCTTCCCTCCCTCTGCAGCTGGACCTCATGATCATGATTCCAATTATGTCCTCTTTTCCACATTTGAATCCCTTGACCCCTTGACTTTATGTCCTGATAATCATCAACACTGGATAATTTCCCTACCGTCTCTCTCCATTATACTTCTACCATGGAAACTGGGGGTGAGAACCATGAAACCATGCTATCTGACTTTATCTGGGCCCTTACCTTGCCACCTGACAAACCTTTTACCCATCTCTGAATGACTATTAATGTCCCCCAGGGGGCTACATCCTCTCTCCCCAAGTTCCTAATTTCATGCTTTCTCTTCTTACTCTCAGAAAAGATTTTATCTCCTTTATTGGGAAAATTAGAACCATCTAAGTGGACTGGTCTTTTCATCTTAGTCTCTGAAGGTCCTTCCTTCAAAGCCTCCATTTTCAGAGGAAGATACAGTCCTCCTCACCAAAGGTGTCACCTTCACTTGTACGCTTCATTCTAACTCTTCCATAACCTTGCTCCATAGACAGTGAGAGACAGACAAAAGAAATAGAAAGAAGGGGGGAAGAAAAGGGAGAGAGAGACACAGAGACAGAGAAAGAGACTGAGATTTTCTCAGGCCTCCCCATTCTTAAAGAAACAAACAAAAATCTTCTCTTGAGAGTCTACTATACCCACAAGGAGAGCATGAGATATCTATGTTCTTTTTCTCTTGTTTCACCGCCCAACTCCTAGAAGGGGTATTACTGTATTCTTACTTATTCAACATTTAATGACTCCTCAAAGTCAATCTGGCTGTGATCCTCCCCCCATTTTACTGAAACAGCTCTCTAAAAGTAAATGAATAGCTTTTAAAAAAATATAACTAATAAACAGTCTTTGTTCTGTTTCAGCCTTGGCCTCTGTGTAGAAGGCAATCACTAACCACCTCTTCCTTCTTAATTCTTTCTCTTCCTTTAGCTTCCATGATGGGGCACCTTTACCTTAATGCCAGTTTTCTCTGACTCTTATTCTTCCTTCTCTTTAAATGTGGCCCTTTCCCAAAGTTCAATATTTGAGCCTCTTCTTTTCCCCCTTTATAATTTCTCCTGTGACAATTTCATCCACTCTGATGGCTGCAATTATCATTTCTATGCAGGTGACTTCCCAATCTATACAGTCACTTATAACCTCTCCCCAGAGCTCCAGTTCTATATTTCTAGCTGCCTACTAGATATCTCCACCTAAATGTCTCTTCAGACTCAACTCAAACTTTAAACTTCAAACTCAACATGTCCAAAACAACATTCACCATCTTCTCCCACCTCTTTAAAGTCAATAATCAACACCATTGTTTTCCCTAGTCTCAAAAGCCTAGGATTATCTTTTCTTCTTTCCTCTCCTTCATCCTACAAAGAAGCCAAGTCCAACCATCTCGACCTCTTTTACATCCATCCCCTCCTTCTCAAATCCATAGAATCACAGAATTTCAGAATTAATCGTGATCTCAGATCATCTAGAGCAATCTGACTCAAATGAGCTCCCCCTCTCCATCATCCCTGACAAATGATCATTCAGTTTTTGCTGGAATATCACCCATAACAGTGAACTTCCTATCTCCTAAGACTACCTATTCTTGAAACAGCTGTTAGAAAACCATTAGATTACCTTGCCCTACTTACTAGAATTCCAGAATTTTAGGATTAGAAGGGAACCTACCTCTAGGTTCTCTAACCTCAGCCAGCTTGGCCCTCAGATGAGATTTTCTCATGCTCAAAATGGAAAGACTTCAGTTAGATACTAATCCAAACAACTGAATTCAGAACCAAAGGACTAGTCTCAAAGAGTAGTGACTTATGGGACAATGGAGGGAAGTCCCTAATGCAGTGCCCTCAGGGATATAGCCTTAGCTCTATGCTGTTTAAAATATTTAACCAGTGACTAGGTGATGGTGAAGTCATGGGCATTGTGCTTGTCCTTAGAGGGATAGCCAAATATGTTGGATGACAATAAGGCTCCAAAAAAGATCTTAACAGATTAGAATAATGGACTAAGTTTAATAAAATGAAAATAAATGGGATAAATATAAAATCTTACTCAGGTTCAAAAAGTCAATTGCACAAATATTACATGGGAGAACGATGGCTAAATAACAGTTCATCTCAAAAAAAAAAAAAAAAAACCCAAACCCTGCGGGCTTTAGTGACTGAAAATTCAATATGAGTCACCAGTGATGCACAAGGAGTCCCAAATCCTAGTGCAGTGTTAACTTGACTTAAATATAGAGAGAACATGGAGATGAGCATCCTGCTGTATTCTTTCCTGCTCACATCACATATGGAAACCTGTCTCATGCCAAGAGTACCCCCTTTTAGGGAAGATACTGACAAACTACAGCAATGTCAAGAAGAGGATGACTAGGATTCTGAGGAAAGCAGAGATTATGTCACATGACATTTAGTTTGAAGAGAAGACTGGGTGGGGGGAAGGAATAATGGCTGTCCTGACGTATGAGAAGTTTGTCACATAATATCAGTGCTGTTCTGTGTGGCCCCAGAGGGCAGAACTCAGAGGAAAATGGTTGCTACAAACAGGCAAATTTTACTTCAATATAAGGGTCAATCTCCTAAAAATGACAACTGTCCAAAATTAGCACCCAGAATTTCTCTGCGTGATAGGGGTTCTATCCACCCACTCTTGGATTCTCCCTTCTCATATCTTGCAGTATCCCCCTCTCCATTGGCTCCTTGCCCTCTTTCAAGTTCAAGTCTAAATCCAAAAACTAAAATTAAAATAAAATTTTATAGCCTTCTTTGGACCCTGCTGCCCCCTTGTGGTCACTTCAGTAATAACAGCATCTATATAGCACTTGCTTTTGCAAAGCACTGTGGATCTCATTCAATCTTCACAATATCAGGAGGCAGATGCTATTATTCCTATTTTGCACACGGGGGAGACCGAGGCTGAAAGATTTAGAGAATAACAAAGCTAGAAAAGTGTCTGAAGCAACACTTGAATTCAGGGCTTTCTAATTACAAGCCCACCAATATTCTCTTCACATTTCCACTTAGCTGCCCCTCAAGTACCTTTGTGGAAGGATGAGGATCCAAGTCTGACAGCTACTCCATTATTTTGTGGTCTTGACAGAGAATAGAGTTAGAATTTGGAACAAGGAGTAGCACCCTCTGCAGGCTGACAGAGGGGAGAGCCATCAGCTTGGATACTTCATCCTTGGAGGCTAGAAGAAGCAGGAAGGGCCAAGCAGCCCTTCAGCCAGGCGAGGAGCCTTCCATGAGCTGTGACAGGTCAGCGCCTCATATGGTACCTGTTAACCTTTCTCTCTCCTCCTCCCTGCCACTACTTACCCAAAGACTCATCTACCCCCTTCCAAGACTTCTGTCCTTTACCATTTCATCAATTTCTTGACCTCAATGGTCATCAAAGTCAATGACTTCTTTGAACTTTTATCTGCCAAGATTTCTCTGATCTTTTTGACAGTGCAAACCCTTCCTCTTAGAGCACACACACAAACACACTCATATGTACACATACGTACACAACCATTCACTCCAGTTCTCACCTGTAGCACATCACATCACATACATTCCTACCTGCTATATTCATAGTGTATCAAGCATGTGGGAGTCCAGGGGACATGCAGGGAACACCTAGGATGTGCACCGAGGGTCATAGTGGGCCACAAGCACAGATGAGGCTCATTAAGACCATATAGGATACATCTATATGAGGTTATGTGGAGGTTCAGGGGAGCACAACAGACAAGAGACAGAGGATAGACAATCCACATGGGGCAGAGGACTCAAGAACACAAGGAGGGGACCAGAGTGATGACCAAGGGGCGTGTGGAGCACATGGGAGCGTATGGCACACACAGGATTATGTGAAAGCCCAGTTGGGTCTGCAGGGGTAATAGGGAAGCATGTGAGAAATAGAGTGCAGGAGGCTCTCACCAGCTGTTTCGGGGATGGCAGCCACAGAATGAAATGTTCTTCATCTGGAAGAAGTGACTGCAGCGCTCAAACTAGAACAGCAGAAAATTGGGGAGAAAAGTCCAGTAGGGGCCAGTTAAGGAAGCCCTGGGGCCATCCCCACCAAATAGCACTGTCCTCAAGGTCACTTTAAAATCAAAGTCTATGATAGTATGAAAAGGTCATCCAGCCCACCTCCATCCCCCTCCTTCCACACTCCCATTTTACAGCTGAAGCAACTGATCTACAGGAACGACTCAGTCAAGTCAAAGAGGCAGTAATGAATTATCAACCCCAGCCATCCCATTGTTTCTCCACTGAATCATGCTATTTACTGTCCTGTCCACCTTGGGCCCTCACCTCAGGCCCACCCCCACTTAGACTCAGCTTGACCCCTCGAAGGGAGATCTGGAGGTCACAGGAGGCTGGTGGACGCAGATGGACCGTCAGCTTCCGGGCTGTGGCAATCTGCAGAGAAACAGCTGGACGTCACAGGGGCTCAGAGTGTGACAGTTTGCTTCTTCCCTTAATTTGATAATGTTTGTGTCGCTTTCGGGATGTTTATAAGGCTCCAAATTTTGCAGACTTGTAGTGACAGCCTTGAGCAACATCCAAGCTTGGAGAGTAATGGAAAACACCATCTGGAAGCATCCAAGATGGGACAAGGGGCAAGGAGCAAGGGACCTTCAGACTCCAATCTCTACAGATAAGTGCAATGCTGGAGATGTTCCTCAGAAAGAGAACAGGAACTTCGTGTGTGAGCAAAGGAGGGCACTGAGTCCAGGAATGGTCCCTGGGAAGGATGCTCCTACTACTCAGCCTAGGTCCTGGGGAAGGGCAAGATCTCTTTGAATAAGACTGAGATCTGCCTCTGCAGAAATGGGGCTGGAGGCTCTGCCCCTATTGCTCCTATCTGTACCCCATCAAAAATGTGAATTTTAAAGACTGAGGGGTTCGAATGAGTTACTCATTCGGCCTCTCCTTTTAATCTCGGATCCCATCTCAGCCAAAGCTTGGAATAAAAGCCAGGGCTGAGGCTGTCCAGAGGGATCTGGGAGCTGCAGCAGATCCTGAGGGAGGTGGGGAACAGAGGGCAGGCTTAGGAGAGGTGGTGGAGCCGGGGATGGGCAACTGAGCATGATGCAGCTTCTGCCCCGACCCTTCTGGAACTGCAGTGAGTCACTTTACCTGGCCAGCCCTCCCCCCTCACCTTTTGCATGGCTGCACACAGGATCCCATTGCCTTGGTGACAGGGAACCTCCACAGAGCCCAGAAACTGCACGTTAAACCGTTCCACCCAGCATGGGCTCCGCTTTCCCCCTGTAGAATCAGAACAAGAATGAAAATGGGGCAGACAATGGGAGGTTCTGTTCCTCACCTTGCCTATTCCCCCTCCCCCCAAAAAAGGTCCCTATGGAAGAAAAGATGGCCAATCCAATGAGTTCTGGAGCTGGAATGATCCATGAATGGTCTTAGTCCTTGAGTCTACAAATACCAAGTTCTAGAGGAATGAGGATCACTGCCAGGACCTAAGGTAGGGAAGAGATGGAGTCAGTGGTGAAGACTGGGGTCAGAGCCTGGTCCGAGACCTACCCAGAAGGTCCTTGGTGGGGCCAGGAACAGCATGAGCATAGAAGGCTGGGAAGATGCCCCTCTCTCCTGTCCTCATGTTAAAGCCTCGAAACCAGAAGTCATCCTCCTCAGCCTCCACCAGCACAGGGTCATCCACATCGAGTTCCAACTCATCAGCATGTCTTGGGATGAACCTGAGGCCAGGGGCAGAGGTCAGCCAGGGTAATTCCAGGGTTAGGGGGTAGAGGTCACCAACAGCTGGGAGGCATAGAGGGCACCCAGGGGGATAGTCAATCCAGGGCAAAGGGCCAGAGGTCACCCAGGGCAGGAAGGGTCAGTGAATCTTGGGCAAGGGACAGAGAGGTCAGTCGGGGATAGGAGGTGCAGAGGTTACCCAGGCCTGAAGGAGGCAGAGTTTCCTCAGGGTTGAGGGTAAGTGAAACCAGGTCAAAGGTCAGAGGTCACCAAACATGGTGAGAGAGAGGAGCCTGTTACCTGAAAACAGCTCGATGGGTTTGTTCTCTCTCCTCCCCATTGATCACGCAGGAGAAAAGCCCAAAGGACTCTGTACCTGAGTTAGAAGAAAAAGAGAAAGATAGAGAGATGGAGGGAGGCAGGGGGACGGTAAAAGAGACAGAGAGAAGGGGAGGGGGAGGAGCTAAGAGAGAGGAAGGCTTCCAAGGGATGGACCCCCAGACCCTGAGCCCAGGCCTCCCTTCTTCTCACCCCCAGCGCCCCTGTCCGGGGTGCATCAGAATACCCCAGATTGGCCCTCGGATTCGCTATCCAGCCCCTCTTGGGCTCCAATTCGTCTCCCTGCGTTTTCTTCATCATCAAGCCTAATCTTGGGTGCTAGATACAGTGCTGAGCACTCTGGACCCGCGCTGCCCTCCTTTGGGAGACCAAGCTTGCGGGCCCCCGGCGTCCCCAGCCCCGTGCCCCTCCCCCAGGGCAGCCTCGCTCCCCCTCCTCTCCGGGCTCTTACTGGAGGAGCGGGATGTGCTGTTGACGAAGACGTTGAGGAACTTCTTGGAGAAGGTGAGGTCGGGACTGTCGGGACTGTCCGGGGAGGCCGTGCCGCTGCGGCCGCCCAGAAGCAGGTCTCGGGCCCCCGGAGCCCCCGGCCCCGGCGGGGAGCCCGCGTCCTCGCTGCCACTGTCGCTGTCGCTGGCCTGGCTGTCCTGGCTGAGCCCCGAGGCGCAGCGCCGGAGGCTCACCAGCTCCAGCTGCGTGTGTTCGTCCACCACCAGCGTGTATTTGACGGCGTCGTAGACCAGAGACGCGTCTCGGGGGGCTGTTGGGCCGGGCCCCAGCCCCAGCCCGCGCGGGGGCACCACTCCCGTGGCTTCCTCGTCTTCCTCCTCGTCTCCTTCCTCTTCGTCCTCATCTTCCTCTTCTTCCTCCTCCTCGTCTTCCTCGTCCTCTTCTTCTTCCTCGGAGCAGGCCGCAGAGCAGGCGCGACTGGCGCGGGCGGCCCGGGCCGGCGCGCCCCACACGGGAGTGATGGTGTCCCTCGTGGGATTGCTGAGGAAGAGGAAGGGCCCGGGCTGGGCTGGTGGGGGACGCACCGGGGCGGGGGGCCTGCCAGGGGGCTGCAGTGCACCGCCTCCGCTGCCGCCCCCGCCCCCGCCTCCACCTCCGCACAGAGTCTCCATGTCCACCAGCTCCAGCTCGATGCTAGCAGGTGCCCCCGGGACGCGCTCAGGCTCCCGCTCCTCCTCGTCCTCGTCCTCTTCCTCCTCTTCTTCCTCTTCCTCTTCTTCGGTGTCCTCGAAGGCCAGACCGGGCCCCGAACGGCCCCCGCGACCCCCACCGTCCGGAACACGGCCCAGCTCCGAGGCCGAGACCGAAGCGGACGTGGGGGAGATGGTGTCACTAGGGGAGGGCGGTGCGGGTGGCGCGGCTGCGGGGGCGGGGGCCGGGGCTGGGGGCGTGTGTCCCGGCCCGGGGGACAGGCATTGCGCCGGGCAACTAATGGGCGACGAGCCCTCGGAGATGAGGCGGCTCACCAGGTTGCTGAGCAGCCACGGAGAGTCTGCGTCTTCGCTCACATCTGGCTCCGACTCAGACCCCGATTCGTACTCGCTGTTGGCCTCGTCGGGTCCGGGAGGAGGCCCGGCCGGAGGCCCGGCTGGGGGCCCGGCCCCGGCCCCTCCCGGACCCACTGGCAGGTAAGCGGGCCGCCGCAGGCTGCCT
>JAJPUD010010458.1:5172-48998 GCA_023553655.1 Myrmecobius fasciatus
GAAAAAAATGTGTATTCCTTTCTGTCTCCACTCAAATCCCCCATTCATATTAGTATTAGAAATAACTATCTATTTCTTCTTGCAACTCTCTTTACTTCTCCTCTAGGAATTAGGATGTTATGCCAGTTGGGACATATATATGTATTATTAATATTATTTCATTATATATGGTACCCTTTAGCAAGATATAGTTTTCTTCCTTATCTCTTTTAATTAGATCTATTTTTGCTTTTACTTTGTCTGAGATTAGGATCACTATCTCTTAATTTTTTACTTCAGCTGAAACATAATAGATTCTGCTCCAGCCTTTTACCTTTACTCTGTATATATCTTTCTTCTTTAAATATGTTTCTTGTAAATAGCATATTGTAGGATTCTGGCTTTTAATTCTGTCTGCTATCTGCTTCTATATTATAAGAGAGTTCATCCTATTCACATTCACAGTTAAAATTACTACTTATTTCTCACCATCTTATTTTCCCCAAGTTAGATTTTTCTTTCTTTTCCCCCTTTCCCTTCTCACCAATGTTTCCCTTCTGACCATCACCTCGTTCAATCTGCCTTTCCCTTTTAAACGGCTTGCCTTTTTGTTATCTCTTTCACTTCCTACTTCTGTTCTACCTTTTATTACCTTCTCCTTTCCTTTCTCCTTTCTCCCACCATTTCCTATAGGATGAAATAAGTTTCTATAATTAAACTAAATATATCTGGCATTCCCTCTTTGAACCAAATCCAATGAAATTATTGTTCACACAATGCTCGTCCCTCTCCCTTCTTTCCCTCAACTGTAATGGGTCCTTTTTGTCTCTTCATGTGATGTAATTTACCCATTTTACCTCCCTTTCCTTCTTCTTACAATACAATTCCTTTTTCATCCCTAGCTTCTTTTTTATATCATCACACTAAAGTCAAATTACACCTTTACCTTCTAATGTACCCCTAACAATAGTGTAAAGTTCAGTCCTTTGTTATGTCCAAAGAAGAAAGATATAACCTAAAAGGTAAATTATCAGTGGCTTAATGGAAGAGTTAGCATTTGAGCTGGACTACAAATGATATGAATTAATTAGGTAAAGAGTAGGGAAAATTACAAACTGTGTAGGGAACATAGCAGTGAGTCAATACTTGCAACTCAATTTGCTTGAGACAAATAGTGCTTGCTTTCATCACCTTTTTATGCCACCCTCACCTAAACTTTCTATTCATTGTCTCAAAAATCATCTGCCTACAAGTATCAAATTACCCTACCACTTATCTAGGTTTCCTATATTACCAGACCTGGTTAAATCTGAGTGCTCTATTGCTCTGATGCAATACATAAAATCAATTCAATAGTGATGACGTATAGCAAAATATATTTAAACAAAATATTTGAATGATTAAACAAATGAAAGGTTAATTTAAAAAAAACTATCATTGCCCATTTTATTATAGCCTTCAATGAATTTCATTGTAAAAATTTGCTGTACTAGACATTCCAATGAAGTTATGTCAACCGAATTATTTTAATTCATACTAAAACTGTGTAAATTATGATTAAAATAATAAAATGATGGAAAATGATCAATTTTATTGAATTTATGGGTTCATATGTATTTTGACTGTGTCCAATTTTTAGCTCATATTGTATAATTTTGAAAATTAAAAGTACTTTCTCTCTTTGAAGTCTCATCTAGATGTTTTATGGGAATCATGTGGAAATGTTCCTAGGTTCTCAAGAGGTTTGCCCATGGAATACAAGTTTTGGCAGATTTTGTGCAGATAGAAAATATTAACCACAAAGCAGAAAAAAAAAAGAAAGACAAATCATGAAAGGAGGGAAAAAGTGCTTCAACTTGCACTTAAAGGTAGTCCATTCTCTCTCTGGAGATGAAGAGTATTTTTCATAGTGTGTCCTTTGAAATTGTCTTCGGCAGTTGTATTAATCAGCATAAGTAAGTTCCAGTTGATCATCTTTATAATCTTGGTATTACTGTGTACAATGATCTGTTCACTTTATTATGCATCAGTTCATGTAAGTCTTCCTAGTTTTTTTTTTTTTTTCTGAAAGCATCCTACTTGTTTTTTCTTTCAGCACAATAATATTCCATCACAATCAGTTTCCACCAATTTTTTTACCTTTTTGCCAACTGATATGCATCCCTTCAATTCCCAATTGTTTGTCACCACATCCTTTTCCTTTTCTTTTGAACTGTACCTACTTAGTAATATTATTGTTGAAACAATAAGTATGCACGGTGTTATAGACCTTTATGTTTCAAATTGTTCTCCAGTATGGTTGGATAAGTCCATAACTCTACCAACAATGCATTAGAGTCCCAATTATTTACACATCCATTCAAATATTAGTCATTTTCTTTTTCTGACACAGAAATCAATTTGATTGGCTTGAGGTAGTACCTCAGAGTTGTTTCTCTACTAAATAGTCATTTGTGGCATTTTTTTTTTCATATGGCCATCGATAGCTCTGATTTCTTCTCCTGACAACTATTCTGTGAGCATTTGTCAATTGCTTTTATTTTTACAACTTTGATTCAGTTCATCTTTAAATTCATTTAAAAGCTCTTTTACTAGTGAAGCAGATAGATTGATAGGGATGGTGTATACCTTGTATAGCTCTGATGTTATTTATATTTCTTCTGAAACAACTCTGTAATTTTTTTTTTTTTTGCTTTTTGCTGAGGCAATTGGGATTAAGTGACTTGCCCAGGGTCACACAGCTAGGAAGTGTCTGAGACCAGATTTGAACTCAGGTCCTCCTGACTTCAGGGCTGGTGCTCTAACCACTGCGCCACCTAGCTGCCCCAGCAACTCTGTAATTTAAAAGTGTTTTATTCCATATAGCTTGGAGTTTATTAGTCTTGGGTATGGTAACATCTACTTGAATGGCTGTTCTTAAGTTTTTATGCATCTATTTTATCTATCCAGATGATTGCAAGCAGCTATTCTGGCCATGACGGGAAGGAGCTTTTTTGTTATTCAGTCATTTTATTTGTATGTGACTATTTGTGACCCCATTTGCAGTTTTCTTTGCAAAGATTCCAGAGTGGTTTATCATTTCTTTGTGTAGTTAATTTTACAGAAGAGGAAATGGAAGCATATGGGGTTAAGTGACTTGCCCAGCATCATATAGCTAGTAACTGTCTAAGGATACATTTTAACTCACAAAGATTAGTTTTCCTGATGTCAGGTCCAGTGCTCTTTCCATTGTACCACACAGGTGCCCAGACAGGATTCTGTTCCAGGAAATTAATTAGTTAAATTCTCCAGGATATTTTGCACACACACACACACACACACACACACACACACACACACACACACAAGCTGTCAATATTCTTTGGTAAAGGAAAGCTTCTTTACTTATTTATTTACAAAAGTTTCTTCTTAATCCCTATCATAATTTTAAAATGATTTTTATTACTTTCTCTTCAAAAAAAAAACCTGCTCAAATATTATATTGTTACATGGAGATAATCTTGGATTTTCCAAGGCTGTATTGTAGCTTTTGAAAGGTAGTATGCTAGAAAAATAGTAAGCTGTAAAGGATTTGGAAATATTTTTAGATATGTCTTTGTAGCTAGAGGCAGTTGGATGTCAGAGTGGGTCAGATTATTGACCTGAGGCAAATCCTGTAATTAAACTTTTAATCAGACACTAGTTTATATAGCTTACTAACTGTGATCCTGAGTAAGTCATGTAACCTCTGTTTGACTGTTTCATTATTTATAAAATGGGGATGATAATAATAATTTCCATCCTCCTTCCCTAGGATCTTGTGAAAATTAAATGAGAAAATATTTGTAAAATGCTTTTCAAGCCTTTAAAGTATTATACAAATATTAGTTATTATTACTATTATAGTTGTCATTATTATTTTTGTTATTATTATGTCTTATTACATCTTACTATTCCTCTGAGAAGTGATATCTACTTGTTCTGAAAATGTTTTTATAGTTTTTAAACCCTAATTAATTTAATCAATAGGAATTTTTATTAGTATTATTACAATAACCATTAATATTTTCATCATTATAATTTGATCATCATCATAATTGTTGAAGAAATAATTCTTAAGCTATCTACAAATTAACTGTATACTCCCTAATGTAAGTATATTATCTTATAAGAGAGATAAAAAGATAAAATATGTACAAAAATATTTATAGCAACTTTTTTTTGTGATGATGAAGAACTGAAAAACAAGGAATCGAGTACCAGATGATTGGGAAATGGATAAACAATGTATGACATATTAATATTATGGAATACTGTTGCATTTTAAGAGGACAGTTTCTTTCTTTCTTTTTTTTTTCTTTTTTGCTGAGGCAATTGAGGTTAAGTGAGTGAGGTTAAGGGTCACACAGCTAGGGAATGTTAAGTGTCTGAGACCAGATTTGAACTCAGGTCCTCCTGACTTCAGTGCTGGTGCTCTATCCACTGCACCACCTAGCTGCCCCTAAGAGGACAGTTTCAAAGAAACCTCAGGATATTTGTATGAAGTTATGGAGAATGAATTGATAATAATCAAGAGAATAATTTGTTTAACAAAATTATAAAAATCAAATTTGGTAAGACTTAAGAATTCTTATCAATTAATGCCACATTCAACAATGGTTAGAGAGGGTTCATGATCCAGAATGCTTCTGACTTCCTCTGAGAAAACAAAACAAAACAAAAAAACAAACAAACCAAAAAAAAAAAAAGGTACCTTTTTCGACTTGAATGATATAAGAATTTATTTTATGTGATTACATTTATTTTTGGCAAAATAGTATGTGCTTCTCCCTACTCTTCCACCATGGTGGAGTTTGGGAGAGAGGTGGGAGAGAAAAAAAATTCTAGATTATTAAAAAAACAATAGAAATAGAAATAATAGTGAATTTTGCACAATAATCACAATACCCAAAGAACAAGCATTTATTAAATATTGTGCTAACAAAATACAAAAATAAGTATAGGGATTTTAGCTTTACCTGCTCTGAGTCTTTGGATAAGTCTTTATTTCTGAGTCTCAGTTTCCTAGTATGCAAAATGAAATAATTGCACATCAATTCACACTAAATTCTACTTCTGTCACAAGCCTATCAATCTATGACCTCAAATACATTTATTTTCATATTTTAATTGTAATAGAAACCAGAATATTACTAGAGAAGAGGGTGTTTTGGTCACATGTGAAAGGGAGAGATAACAGATGGATGATCCAAGTGCTGCATTGGAAGTCACAAAAAAGAAAGAAAGAAAGAGTAGTGGGATCAAAAATACCAGTTCTTACCATTGCACTCCATGGTCTTATAAAATGCAATGTGAATCTGAGAAACAATTTGGACAAAACAATGTGTGTCTAAACTGTAATTATAACTTAAGGAATACTATATCAATATTTCCACCATCAGTAAATAGGACTATAAGAGAACGAAGAGAACAGATGCACAATTAAAATAACTGAAACTCATCTTTTGTTCAAAGACAAATGGACTTGTCTTATGAGTCATTTGTGGGAACCTTGCTAGACTTGTGATTGCTTTACTAAATTGCCATAAGTATTGCATTTCAATAAGATTTTATTCAGCTAATTTATAATTATTACTTTCCCTTAGTTGGAAAATATGAATGTGAAACTTTCATGCATAGTGTAATCTCAGGCGGCAAATTACAACACTTTGTAATCAATAATGGCAGGGCCTCACGAACTGCTCCAAGGTTTTCATTAGCTCGAAGGAGAGCACATTTAAAGGAATGCTAACAAGTATTGATGTTTAAATTTGATTTATCAATGTTATTTAAACATATCTCTGCACTGTGCTAAGTTTATTCGTCCACATTAAAGATTATTCAGTGATATCTCCTGGGCTGAGACAACTTCTAAATAAGATAAAACACCATGTGAATTAATTTATTTCAGAGAAACAAGAAAACACAATTTGTGTCTTCTTTTCATTAAATTATCCTTTAGTATATTGATTTAAGCTGAGCTTAAAACTTATTTAACTTAGTTAAAAAAAAACACAGATAAAACTCAGTGTCACTCTGGTGTTTCCTTTTCCACTGAAGGATACATATGTGTATGTGTGCATTTGTGTGTGTGTGTGTGTGTGTGTGTGTATGTGTGTGTGTATGGCAAAGAGAGAAACAAACCAGGAGATAGAGTAGCTAGCTAGTTATATGTCTGTCTTTCTGCCTCTCTATCTCTCTGTTCATTTATCTAGATATCTACCTATCTATCTCTCTACCTACCTATCTACCTACTATCTATCTATCTAACCATCTATCTGTATGTCTATGTCTGTTTGTCTTTGTGGCCTCTCTGTCTCTCTGTTTGGCTTTCTGTTCATCTATCCATCTGTCTAGATATCTATCTATCTACCTATTTATCTATATCTCTCTGTCTCTCTATATTTATCTAATGACTATATATGTATATAAAATGCATGTATGTATGTTTTTTATGACACTATATAAATATATAAAAGTAGCTTTGACTTAGAATTTCAACCTTTTCATTTTGAATAAGATGATTCATTAATTATAAAATATGAGTTAGAAATGATCATAAATCATGCAATGTTATAGTTGAAAGAAAAATTGGAACACAAATTGTATAAATAGTAAGGGATTCAAAAATTAATTTATTTCTATCCCTTTATTCACCAAGTAAAGCAAGGTAAAGAGATAGAAATAAATTGCTGATCATAGTACTAGTGAGTGATCATACTAGAATTGAAAGCTAGTCTTTCTCAATCCAACACTTTCAATTTGATGCTGCCAGCTAGTATATATATATACGTATATATATATATAACTTTATAATCTACACAGCACTTTTATGCACATTAATTAAACTGATTGTTAAAATTCTGTATCATATAATAGTTTTCTTAAACTCATATAAAAGTTTCTGCAAAGGGAAATGATTGGCTCAGGGTGACATAGTTTAATGAATGAACTGTGGGACAAATGTGACATTAGTATTGTAAACACCATTGACTTTGGATTCTGAAACCCAGCTTTTGAAGTTAGCATGTGTATGACTTTAAACTAGTCATGATCCACCAGAAAATTAGCTCTTAGCTCTCATTTTCCTTACCTGTAAAATAAAGAAGTTGACCTTGATGATCCCTAAGTTTGCTCCCAGCTGAGTCCTACAATCCTAAGGCTACCAGTCTAATATTCTCTCTGCTAAATCATGCTGCCTCTCATATATACTGAATATAAAAAAAAAGACAAATCATTGTGATTTAGCCAGCATTGCAAATAATAATGATTGAGCCAACAATTTGCAAAGCAAACAAATGCAGACACTACCAGGTGCCACCTGATTTTCCAAATAACAGCTATTTGTTGGCCATCTCAAATCAATGCTAAAACTCAATATGAAAACATTTCAAAAGTGAGCCCAAACCTC
The DNA here is from genome assembly GCA_023553655.1 of Myrmecobius fasciatus. Classification (NCBI taxonomy): domain Eukaryota; kingdom Metazoa; phylum Chordata; class Mammalia; order Dasyuromorphia; family Myrmecobiidae; genus Myrmecobius; species Myrmecobius fasciatus. The sequence continues at coordinate 12,581 of JAJPUD010010458.1, forward strand.
TTTGCATTTTGCAGTGTGCAGAAAATAAACACTTCCATTGCCTTAAGAGAGCTGGTTCTTTTGTCCATAAATTAGCAGAAAAGAAAAAAAAAATGTTGCAATTTTGTTAATTCCTTTTGTTCCAGGAATGATGTGAATTAGTATTTACTCAGGACATGTTTAGTCTTCTGAACCTGAATAGGTGAACAGTTATTAAATCTGGTCTCTTAAGAACCCTTACATTCTGATTGCCGCACAGGGCTGATTCTATGTAAGCTACTATTACAGGTTGAAAAACTACCCTCTGTAATTAACTTGCAATATTATACAAAGAGCTTGAGTAACAGTGAAATCCAATTTTCCATAGTATACACACTAGGCAGCTTTGCTGAATATTAGATTTTAATGAGATTTATGACCTTATTCATAATTTATTCTTTAAGTTTGAAAAGTTTTGGTTAAAGTTCAAAAATGTATTTCCAGGCAGGAAAGAAAAATCTTTATAAAGCACATGTAAACCCTATGAAAATAATAGCATTAGAGAAGATCAGTACTAAAGAACCCTTAGAACATATGATACTAACTTGGAGGGAACCTCTGAATGTAGAGTGCCAGAGCTCATAAAAACCTTTCAATATGTATTGGTAGTGCTAAAATGAACCTTTGGATTTTGGAGCTGCCTGACAATGGCAGTACACATCTGTAATTACTGTACTAAGTCAGATTTCTTGAGCTTGGGAATTCTGAATTGTAGTAAGCCGAGATAACTGGATATTTGCACTATTATACCAAAATGGTAAATCTCTGGAGATTAATATTTGAGAAAGGAGTGCTTTGCTACTTAAGGAGAGAATAGATCAAAGATCCCATGTTAATTATTAGTGGAATCAAGTATTTGAATGGCTGTTGCATTTCTAGACTGGATGAGATAAGGAGTCATTAACAGTAGCAACAAAAAATAACAATATAAAATAAAAATAAAAGTTAGAGGTTTTACAAATTTTAAATGCCATCTACTCAAAATTCTTTATGGATGTGATCAATGAAATTCAGAGATTCCTTTGACAATTATAAAATTATAAGGGTAGATTCTAGAACATGAACCCATAAGTTTTGTGTATATGTGTATGTGTGCATGCACATGTGTATGTGGGTTTCCTACTATGATGGTCACCAAATAGTCACTGAATTATGTGAGCTGATTTTTGAGAATTCCTTTCATTAAAATTTTAGCTCTCTGAGAGCTTAGTTTGCTTTTATTTTTATCTCCAAGATCTTAGCAAATTATATGGTGAGGAAAAGGTGAGAGACAGTAAGGGTTAATTGACTTACCCAGGGCCACACAACTTGTTAGTATTGAATATCTGAAGTCAGAATGAACTCAGGTTCTCCTGACTCCAGGGCTAGGGCCCTAACCAGTCTTAGCACACTTTCTGACAAATGGTAGGTACTTAATACATCCTCCCCTTCACTTCCCTCTTCTCTCTCTTATTCTTCTTTCCCCTTCTTTCTTTTCTCTTTTTTTGGATGTCACCTCCTATATTCTGTGTGAGCACATAATGACTTGGACAAGTCATTTAACTTATTCTCTCATCTGAACTTGTTAAAAGTAGAGAGAATACACATGCACAAAAGCACACACATTTCTATACATGGATACAATAAATATTTCACTAAATAAAAATACAAGAGAGAAATGATGGGAAAAAAGAAGGGATAATAAGATGGGGAATAAATTAAGGAAAGTATTAGTCTTAAGCAAAGCAGACTCTAAAGATGTAGATTTAAGACAGCTCTTTTTCATTCAATGGTAAATGATAAAGAAGTGAAAACTGAGGGTGTGCCCACCAATTAGGAGAATATCTGAATAAATTATGACATATAAATATGATGGAATATCTTTGTGCTCCAGTGAATGATGAAAGGGAGACTGGTTCAAGATGGCTCAAAAAAGACAGGGATTCTTCAAAGTTCTCCTTCAAACTCCTCCAAATACTTTTGAACAATGACTCTAAACTAATTTTAGAATGTCAGAACCTGCAAAAAGAAAAAGTGAAATAATTTCCCAGCCTATACAATTTGGGAGATTGGCAGGGAAGGTCTGTCACACTGGGGTAAAAGTGAGGTGCAGTCCAGCTCAGGCCAAACTAGCATAGCCTGGACCCCAGGAGGTTAGGAACAGGCCTTGAGGTGACTGAATCATTGATAATAGTTGCATTTTCCAGACCTCTCATCTGACAAACACCAAAGAAAATTTAGAAGATCAATAAAAAAAATCTAGAGCACCTGAGTGAGGCTCTAGAGACTCTGAGTGAGAGCCAAGCATAGTTTAGCACAGACTGCCTCAGCCTCACCAAACCAGGAGCAGAACTTGGGAGTTACTGAATCAGCAACAGAGAATTCTATTGCTCTCAGCCCACACAGAGAAAGGGCCCAAACAGTTAGTCTGAGGGAGAGTTCAGTGACACACTTTGGTAACACTGAAGCAGGACTCTGGAGCACTAGGAAACCAGAACTTGCAGTCACAGTGGAGCAGAACCACTCCCCTCATAGTTCCAGGGCAGAAAAGAGTACTTGCTGTCACTCACAGATCACAGAGTCCAGGAGAGTAATAAACATACCTCCCTTTAGATCATACTATCTTGGAAGAAGTGAAAACTTACAAGTCCCTAGAGGTATCTTTGAAAACAGCTGCACAAAATCCATCAAGTACTGTACCCTCCAACCTGAAAGCAGAGCCTTACTTTAACAAAAAAGTTAAAAGTCAAACAATAGATTGTCAAGCAGCAGAAAACAATTTTGATCATAGAAAGTACTATGGTGACAAAGAAGACCAAAACACACTCAGAAGAAAATAACAAGGTAAAAGCTCCTAAATGCAAAGTCTCCAAGAAAAATATGAACTGGTTCTAGGCCAGGGAAGAACTTAAAATGGATTGTGAAAATCAAGTAACAGAAGTAGAAGAAAAATTTGGAAGACAAATGAGAATGATGCAAGAAAATCATGAAAAACAAGTCTACTACTTAATAAAGGACAAGCAACAACAAAAACAACAAAACTGAAAAAAAATAACACCTTAAGAAACAGATTAGACCAAATGGTAAAGTAAGTGCAGAAAGCCAATGAGAACACCTTAAAAACAGAATGACCAAATTGGAGGGGAGGGCACAACTCTGAAGAAAATATTACTATTTAAAAGTAGAAAGGACAAATGGAAAAAGAGGTAGAAAAGCTCATTGAAGAAAATAATTCCTTCAAGATTAGAATTAAGCAAATGGAAGCTACTGACTTTATGAGAAATCAAGAAACAATATAATAAAGCCAAAGGAATGAGAAATAGAATACAGTGTGAAATATATGATTGAAAAAAACAACTGACATGGAAAGTAGATCAAGGAGAGATAATATTAGGAGGGGAAAGAAAGGGGGAAGTGATAGAAGGGAGGGCATATTGAGGGAGTGGGTAGTCATAAAAAAACACTTCTGAGAGGTGACAAAGAGAAAGGAGAAAGAAAATAGAATAAATAGGGATGAAATAAAGTTAGCAACAATAATTGTGGAAAAAAAAATTGGAAGGAGTTTCTCTGAGAAAGGCCTCATTTCTCAAATACATAGAAACTGAATCAAATTTATTAAAAATGTCATTTTCCATTTAACAAATGATCAAAAGATAACAGATTTCAGATGAAGTAATCATAACTACCTATAGATGCATGAAAAAAATGTCCTAGCTCATTATTGATTAAGGAAATGGAAATTTAAAAATTTCTAAAGTATTACCACAAACCTATTAGATTGGTTAATAGGACAAAAAAAGGAAAATGACACATGTTTCCGGGAACAAGGGGAAGATGAGACATTAATGCACTGTTAGTAGAGTTGTGAACTTATTCAATTGTTCTATAAAGCCGATTTGGAATCATGCACAAAAGGCTATAAAACCATATATACCCTTTGACCAAGCAATACCATTAATAGATCTGTATGCCAAAAGGGATAAAAAAAACAAAAAGAAAAAAAAACTTATATATATAAAAATATTTATAGCTGCTTTTTTTTTTCTTGAGGCAAAGCATTAGAAATTGAGATGCCCATCAACTGGGGAATGGCTGAACAAATCATGGCATGTGGTTGTAATGAAATAAGAAATGATGAGCAGGATGCTCTAGAAAAAACCTAGAAAGACATCCATGAGCTGATGCAAAGTAAAAACTACTATATACAAAGTAACAGTAATATTGTAAGATGATCAGCTATAAATGATGTGACTATTCTTAGCAATACAGTGACTCAAGACAACTCTGAATAACTTAAGATGTTATTTATGCCCAGAGAATAAAATTTTGGTGTCTGAATGGAGAAAACATACATTCCCCCCCCCCCTTTTATTTTTCTTGAGGGCTTTTTTGCCTCTTTTCTTTCACGTGAATATTGTGGAAATTTTTTGCTTTATTACAATTTTTAACCTATATTGAATTGCTTATTTTCTCACTGGAGTAGGGAAGTTGAGAAGGAAGGAGAAAGGGAAAGAATCTGGAGCTCAAATAATTGCTAAAATTTGTTTTTAAATGTAAGTGAGGGAAACTGAAAAAATAAATATTTTTTTTTTTTTTTTGCTGAGGCAATTGAGGTTAAGTGACTTGCCTGGGGTCACACATCCAGGAAGGGTTAAGTGTCTAAATTCAGATTTGAACTCAGGTCCTCCTGTCTTCAGGCCTGGTGTTCCATCCATTATACCAACTAGCTGTCCCACCAAATTAATTTTAAAAAATCTGCTCAGGATCACAGAGACAGACACAGACACAGATACAGAAAGACAGAGACAGAGTCAGAGACAGAGACAGACACACACACACAGAGGGGGAGGAAGGGAGAGAGAAAAAGAGAATGATGAAAGGGATGGTTTTAGAAAAACCTTGTAAGATATATGAATTGATACAGAGCAAATTTAGAAGAACCAGAAGAACAATTTTTATAATGAAACCAGTATTATAAAGACAATTTTGAAATGCTTAAGAATCCTCATTGGCATAATGACCAATAATAACTCTAATAAATAATAATTCATAATAAAATATGGTAACTACTCCTGAAAGAAAATTAATAGATTCAGAATAAAGGGAGCTTTTTTGATGTGGAATTTCCACATGATTTAACTTTGCATCAATACATATTTATAAAAGGAATTTTCTTTTCTTTCTTTAATAGTGGAAGGGGAAGAAGAGATAGAAAGATGGAAGAATTTTATTGATTGAAAGAAATAATTTTAAAAATCTGGTTTAAATTAATTTAAACCTGCTTCAAGCATATGTAGATGTGCATGTATGGATTATTTGTATGAGATGGAAGTAATTAATTTAAAGGAAGCATCTAAAGAAATTATGATGATCTTCATTTTATCTAGAAAAAATATATTTTAGTTATTCTTGCCTTCTCACATTGATCAAGAATTTATTTTTTTATACATTCATGCATTTATCGTGGATTTATTAAACCTTGCACTGAAATGTATTGTGCTAATACTCTCAAGAGTGAAGGAAAGAGGGGCAGCTAGGTGGATCAGTGGATAGAGCACCAGCCCTAAAGTCAGGAAAACCTGGGTTCAAATCTGGCCTCAGACACTTAACATGTCTTAGCTGTGTGACCTTGGGCAAGTCACTTAACCCCAATTGCCTCAGCAAATAAATAAATAAATAAAATGAAGGAAAGAGAAAATATAACTGGGTCCCTGCCTTCATTAGCATATGTGCTAATAGATTAATAGATTGATATGACTTGTAAATTTGAAATACTGAGAATAAACAAGTCAAGATTGTTTTTGGTTGTAGGAATCAAGGAAGGCTTCATGACATTTAAGTAGAGTATTGACAATGGGTACTATGGTAGAAGGGGGAGATAAAGGATGAAGTGAGAAAATTTCTAAATTTCTAAAATACACATTTAGAGAATAAGGAAAGGTATAGAAATAAGAAAAAAGAAATGAGAGGAGGAGCAGAAGATCCCTTTGTCTGTAATGTAGAGTACAAGAGAGAGAATAGTTTGCAGTAGAGCTAGTAAGGTGCCAGAATCTTGAATGCTGAGAATTTTGTACAATCCATTATAGGGATATTTGTGATATGCTTAGAAGTGTACATCATTTAGATCAACTTGGAAGGGTATAGTTAAATCAGTTGTAAGGGAAAGATCCTTGAGATTAATAGAGTTGTTAGGAGGCTATTGCTATGATTCACTGCTAGCATTTCCATATATATAAACATCACATACTTATATGTATATATGAATGTAATATGTGTATGTATATGAGGGTAATGGCAGTGACAATGCTAAGAAATAGGCAGATTTGAAGAATGGCAAGGAGGTACAATCAGCTATATTTGCTGGTTAATTTTGGTATTCTAACTGGAATCACTGTGTCCCCTCAGCTCGCAGGGTCTCAATCTACATTATATTCATACATCTCTTTCCATATTTACTTGTGGGTGTGCTCTATTCCAATGTGTCTTCTTCCTGCTTTTCACTGACAGCACAGAAGCTAAATGTTGCAGACACACTGAAGCTTATAGACCAGCTGTCTCACCCTGATCCCCAAAGCTGCCACTTAAGTTTGCTGACTTCTGCTGGAAGCAGCAGGGTTTCTAGGTGTGAGCCTGAGTCTTGGATGTTACTGCCTGGAATCTCTCTCCTGCTGGTAATTAAGGCCTATTTCTCTAATTAACGGCTGTTCTCCCCATCAGTGCTAAGTTTATCCACAGCCAGAGACAAAGCCTCATTGGAAGCTATAGTTTGTCTCATCTTCTCCCACTTGGTTGGGATAGGAATGTCCAGTGACCTTATTTCCTGAGTATTTCTTACTTCCATTAAAGAAAAATGGGATGAAAGTATAATTGACTATAGAAGTTGAATAGCCATTTGCTGGGGCAAATTGTGGTGGAGACACTCATTCAGTTATGGATGGTGCAAGTTTCCTGCTGTCAACTTTGCTAGATTTGTATTTTATGAAATGTGAGCTCCTATTCATAGTTCTAAAGTTTCATTAACAGTCAATACTCCAGTCTCCAATTAATTGTTTTGTTGGGCTTCTGACTACTGCTAACATCTAGCCAATAACTTGTCTAGGTTTACATATACCTAATTTAAATTTGTTCCCTGAATGCCTTCCCCAACACACATACACACATAAACACTGACAAGAATATATAAGTCCTCCTTATCATGCTCCTCCCACTTTTTTGGCAGAATATCCCTACAGAGCTTTACTCTTGGCTCATTCCCATGCCTCTAGACAAGATGAAAGGATACATAGCTATATTTATAGAAATATTTATGTTAGCAAAATATAGCATATAAGACATACTTTATTTAGTTTTATTCTTCCCTCATTATCAAAAAATGTTTGTAATTCACAATCATTATCTCTCTCCACTGAAAGCCTCAAAGGCATTTAAGTCTTTGCACCAGGCAGTACTACCATGGAAAATCTTTCTGTCTTATCCATCAAAGAAAATTATCTAATATTGCTAAAGATGAAAGTAATGTACCCTTTCAATGGGTTTTCCATATTTTGTAGGTCTATGTGATCTTCCAAAACATATTTTCCTTTTCACAGGGCAAATCACTCAGGGTCACTAGACAGTCAACAAAGAACAGTCCATATCACTAACAGTACTAGTGAAGGACAAGGGCAAGATATGACTCTCCAAATTATTTCTGTCTCTTCATGTTTTGTGGTTTCAGTTCATACTTGGGTTGAAGAACTTTTATGTGTACCTAGGAGGCTTGTGCTCAAAATACTCTGGTTTTGCCAAGGAATTTCTCATTGCCATGATGCAAGGAATAATGTGTTTTTTTCAGGTCAAGGCAATAAACATTTATTAATTGTTCACTATTACTAGGCAGTATGCTAAATGTAGGGAGAACGAAAAGGGGGAGGAGAAGGAAGAGGAGAAGGAGAAGGAGGAGAAGAAGGAGAGGAAGAAGGAAAAGAAGAAATCTTCGTCTCTGCTGTCAAGAACCTTATAGTCTAATGTTAAACTTTGAAAGACTAATAAAAACGGTGCAATAAATTCAGAAGATTTAAGATAAAATTCATCACCCCTCACATGTTAGAGAGGTGAGAAACATAAATGCAGAAGGAAACTTTTATTTTGATATAGGAATTTGTTTTTTCTAGACTATTTCTATTTTCATGAAGCTATTTTTAATACCATTTACTAGCAAAATAAGTAAATGAAAGATATATTTTAAAAGAAAAGCAATACATTTGATTAAGAAAATCTTTGATTTTTAAAAATCCTTTCCATATAAAATTATTTTTCTCTTCTTAGTCTTTCGTTCCTTCCTACCTTCTTTCCTTCCTTCCTTCCTTCCTTCCTTCCTTCCTTCCTTCCTTCCTTCCTTCCTTCCTTCCTTCCTTCCTTCCTTCCTTCCTTCTTTCCTTCCTTCCTCCCTTCCTTCCTCCCTTCCTTCCTCCCTTCCTTCCTCCCTTCCTTCCTTCCTTCCTTCCTTCCTTCCTTCCTTCCTTCCTTCCTTCCTTCCTTCCTTCCTTCCTTCCCTCCTTGTTTCCTTTCTTCCTTTATTTTTTCTTCTATTCTACTTTTCATATTTCATTCCTTTTTCCCCCCTCTGTTCCACTCCCTCATCCTCATGGTAAATAGCAAGAAAAAAAACCAGAATAAATAATGGGCCTAAAATGCAAAGACTGATGTACTTCTATGCTTCTGGATATTTCTGATATTCCAACACTTTAACCTGTCTTAAAAGATTTTTTAAAATTTATTTTTCATATGTTAGGGATTGACATTTTTCTTTACTTTGCTTAAGGATAGATACTCTTTCAGTATTTACCCAATGCTGCCTACATATTTCAGGGATCAGTTTACTTATGCCCATGGGAAAATAAAGGAGTTTTTAGTGAATTGATAGGGAAAAAAGTACACATCTTTGGGAAACCTTTCAGCTCTAAGTAAATGTAGAAAGAAGAAATTTCTATATAGTGGAAAGAAAATTGGGTCTGGAATCAGTAAATGTGGGTTTGAGTATTATATATAAATTTTTACAGTTGCCTTGGACAAGTATCTTTACCTCTCTGAACTTCAGTGTCCCAACTTGTAAACTACTTTCAATTTCTACTTCAGGAATTGTGAGAATCAAATACTATCATGGATATAAGATGCTTTATAAATTTTAAAGAGTTACAAAAGCACCAGCTATTATCATCAGATATAGAAGCAGAGTGTAGTAGGAACAATCAGGCAGAAAACTACATTTTGCTTGCTCTTTGGTTTCAAATGGCAGAGCTGTTGTGAAGATCAAATGAGATAACCCATATAGAGCACTTTGCAAGCCTTAAAACACTAAATAAATTCTTGCTGGTTTCAAATTGGCGTTTTTCTTCCTGTGAAGTTATACTTTAGTTTTGTAACTCAATCAAAACTACTGTGCTCAAGACTCAATTTCTTGTTTTTCAAATGTCTATTTTACCAGTGAGCTGAGGCTCCTGGGCATACTTCAAAGAAATTTAGTGTAGATGGGAATCTCTGATGTCATATAGTAAAAGTTCCACATGGAAATGAAAGGTCAGCATGAGGCAATTGCTTGCTCAAGGTCCATTCCACTGTCTGTAAGTGGGATATTGGAGCTTGGAATCCAAGACTTTTGATCCAGGGAGTCCATGCTTCCCAATATACCACATTGTCTTTTGTTGGAAAGTTCCCTTTAGATTAACTCTGCTTGTGTTTATTCTTAAATGCCTTCACTTGTGCTGTATTTTAATCTGTAAATTGCCTCTAATCTTTTCACAAGTAGGCAGGATGGGCATCTCAAATAAATAAATAACCATGAAGTACACACCCAGGGTCTATAATTGGCTTTCATTATGGTGCCACTTAGGGTGGCATTTAGGCAGATCTCACACAGCTCAGAGACCATCAAAATCCAGGAGAAGCAAATTTTTCCCTCAGAGCAGTGATTATAGTTATGGTAATTCCTTTTCTTCTCCACTGTTCCCCAAATCAATTTCAGAATATTACACAATCTTCTGTCATCTGGGAGGTATCAGCCTATGCTGGTGTCCCCAGCCCAGAGTTAGACAGAGCTTGGAAGAGAAGGCTGCCTTGGGGGAGACTGCATAATTTCTGAACGTGCACAATGCACATGAAGATAGTACCCCCTCCAGACTGAAGCAGTATCTACAGCTGTGAGCCAGAGGTCTTGATGACAGGGCTCGACCACAGTCCAGCAGGGAGAGAAGTGTCTTTCTGCTAAATGAGGCCCATGAGAAAGACACACTCAGTAACACAAGGAAAATAGAACCAACTCATTGAAGAAGAATAAGGAAAAATATATATACAAAAAAGTCTTCATTACATGTATGATATTATTTATTTTCATTTGGTAAGCAAAATAACAAGGGATGCTGAGAATATGGTTTCCTTGTCTGTAAAATGGGATTATTAATATTTTCCCTACCTATGTTGCATTGTTACTAGAAATAAAGATCTTTAAAAACTGCAAATGATTACAGAAATGTTATTATAACTATTTTTATTGTTATTGTGCTGATTGTCAGGAACTTAAGTATTTTGAAGCAACTAGCTACTGGGAATAGGAAATACAGGAAAATTCCCTGGGAATAGAAAAGGCTCAGACTTAAAAGGAGGAATAGTATGCACACAATAATATTTTTCATTACAAAGAATTGTATTTGAAGTATTCTTGTAGATATTATTATTCATGTGCTATGACAGATGAGGAAATTCAAGTTGAGAAAAGTGAAGTCACTTGTCCCTCATGAAAAGAAATAGCTTCCTACAATGGAACAAAAATAAGACTAGGAATTGGAAGAATGATCTCCACCATAACCATCATACCTCCTTGACCCTTCACCCCCACCCCCAATTTTGCATTCTACCCCTGAAATCACACTAAGCTATAACAGGTCAACTTTGGCTTTATCTTGCCCAGTTTCAGCCAATAGATTTTTTAGGCTCCGTCTACCCCATTCAGCCCTGTAAAAACTTATCTTTTTCTTTAAGTGGTATCTTCCCCAAACCCCCATTATAACATAAGCTCCTAAAGGGCAAGCAGTATTTTCTTGTTTTATCCTTAATGTTTAGACCATCACAAACACTTAATATATTCTCTCTGTGTGTGTCTGTGTTTATGTTTGTCTCTATCTCTGTCTCTGTCTCTCTATGTCTCTATGTCTCTTTCTCTCTGTCTTCTCTGTCTCTGTCTCTCTTTTATTCTCTATTTCTCTCATACACACATATGTACAAATACACACACAAGTCCAATATAAGCATCAAATGTTATTTTAAAAAAATATGGCTCTAAGTAGACAATTTGGTAGAAACCTTCATTTCCCATAACTTTGGTTTGTTCCCCTCACTTTTTCATTTCTTTATACAGTTATATATACAGTGCTGGACCACATGACAGTTAGTAAGCAGTTAGTGCTTACTTTATTTCAGGTACTGAGCTAAAGGTTACAAAAGAGTAAAACTGTAGTTTCTGTCTTCAAGGAGCTTACAATCTAATAGAAGAGAAAATATACAAACAATATATACAAAATGAGCTATATATAAGGCAAATAGAAATTCATTAAAAGAGGAAAGTCACTAGAATTAAAAGGAGTTGGGGAATATTTCCTGTAGTTTCAACTTAAGATAAGTCTGAAGGTTCTACTGGAGTGTGACTGCTATGTATGCTGTTGCTTATTGGAACCACAGGTGAGAGTTTGGGGACAGGTGGACACCAAAGGTAGATGAGTAGCCATAACATCAGAGGTTCTCTTCTCCTGACCCAATAAAACCCAGATTGAGGATAAGTGAAAAGCCTCAAATCTGTCCGTGAATTAAGATAATATCTACCCCCAAAATGAGAAGACCTTCCCCAGAGGAATGAGTAGATAAGAATAATTTGTTCTAGTGGCTATGAAGATGCCTGAAGTAGACGCTATAAAAAACTTAAAGCTTGATCAGACCCTGAAGAAACCAAGTTCACCCATTGCATTCTGAGCCCATCACCAGATATCCTAACATGTCTTGCCATTGAACCTCAATGACTCTAGAATAAAGAGTATGACTGATTACTTTGTGCAGCATTGCCTTACTTAAATCCAATTGACACTCAAGTTAAGATATCATCCTGTACTGTCACTGATCCTGTTTTAAAACAAAGGACAGACAACAAAGAAAACTAGAGAAGTCAGTAGACAAAGACGAGGAGAGGAAGCATTGTGAATATAAGGTGCAGAGAAAAATCTCAGAGCCAAGGGATGAAGTGTCTTATTTAGAATAACTTATAGGCATCCTCCCATGTAAAATGCTGACAGATATTAAGGTTACCCACACCTCCCAAGATAGCAAAATTACCACATTTCATAGAGTATCATAGAATCTTAGGATTGTAGAGAAACTTCAGAGGTCATTTGGTAGAACTGTCCAGAATCCTTTCTAAAGTATTTCTCTAATTAAATGATTAACCAGCTTGAATATCTCCCATAATAGGAATCTCATACTTCCCTAGGCAAACTAATTCACTTCTGTACAGTGATAATTATTTGGAAAATTGAATTATTTTAAGCTGAAATTTGCTTTTCCAAAATCCACATCTAAAACTGCATCTAGTTTTACCTTCTAAGAACAACAACAAAAAAATCTAATCTAATCTCTATTCTTCATGGCATCCCTTTAAAAATTGAAGACAATAAACATATTACATCTTTCTCCCTTTACCTTCCCACCACACCCAGTCTTCTCTTCATTGGGTTAAGCATTCCTTTAACAATCTTCTTCTGACATATTAGCATTCTTTCCATCACGCTGCCCTGTCTTTATAGATTTTTAAACTTACAAATGGCATTCCTTAAATATGGTTTGTTGGGGTAGCTAGGTGGCACAGTGGATAGAGCACCACCCCTGAAGTCAGGAGGACCTGAGTTCAAGTCTGGTCTCAGACATTTAACATTCCCTAGCTGTGTGACCCTGGGCAAGTCACTTAACCTCAATTGCCTCAGCAAAAAGCAAATATTCATATACATATATATGGTTTGTTGTTGAGTTATTTCAGTAATGTCTAACTCTCTATGACCCCATTTGGGTTTTTCTGGAGTGACTTGCCATTTCTTTCTTTAGGTCATCTTATGGAAGAAGAAACTGAGGAAAACATTTAATTAACTTGGCCAGGCCATAGTTAGTAAATATCTGTGAGTCTTTCTGATTCGAGGTCTGACACTCTATCTACTGCAACACCTGTCCATAAATATAATAGTCAGAATTCCAGATTTAGTTAGCAGGGAACCATCCCTTATCTCTCCACATGGTTCTCAAAATCACTGGAAAATGTATAACATTGGCAAAAAGAATAGCTTTTTTTTAATGTCCAACAGCCTCCCTATGACCAAATATTCTATTGTACACATTGCATGAAACCTTCATCCTTATAGCTCTTTTCCTTCTGACAATATATTTAGTGATCCTTGCTGTGATACAGTTTATATTGATTATTTACACATTAGTAAGACTAACAACCACACCATCACTTTATAGATTCAATCATTATATAAAAAGAAATTTACTGACTCAAAGTTCTTCCTGAATTATAGAACATTTATACTTTATATAAATCAGTAGGTCCTTACATTGACATTCAAGGTCCTCTACCATTTGGCCTCTACCTTTTCAGTTTTATCTTACTTTCTCTCCTTTACCTAAAATTGACTCTAGCCAAACAGGACCATTCAAAATCTCTGGAATATATCTAACACTATTGCTATTTGCCAACATCTTGCCTTTGTTCACTCCATTATCACTTCTTAAACTGAATTCTTTAGATCATGCTCATACTTTAAGAATGATCTTAAAATAACTTCTTTTCCATGAACAGTTTTCTGATCTCAACTAATGACTAAATCACTGAAGCTTGGACCTAGAGTGGATTTCAGGAGCCTTGTAGTCTAATTGTTAACTGAATAATGATTTCCTCTATAGCATTTTGGATAAGTGGATGCCCAATCTTATTTGAAGTATTAATGAGGGAAGTCTCCTCAACCTCCTTGAGGAGATCTAGGGAAGAGAAAGAAAAATTTTGCATTGTTAAAAGACTGATAGATAAAGTTGATTAAGAGAACATCTTGGCCAATTAAATATGGGCAAATATTTTCTAAAATTGAAGAGAAGAGCAATATATTATCTTGCTAAACACTGAGGAAATCTACTAAGAAACTACAATGGAGGCATCATGACAAAGCTTATAAGAGATACAGAGGGACAGAGACAACATAGACAAAGAGATACAGTCAAAAACACACATGCACACACATACACATACACACAGAAAGAGAAAAAGACAGGAAGACAGAGGCAGGGAAATAGAAACAGAGACAGGGATATAAAGAGAGAAGCTAACAAACTTTAGAGGTGTTACCATAGTGATTATAATAAATCACATTTATATTGTATTTTATAGGTAATAAAACACTCATTATAATTGTCTTGTGCAGTAGCTAGTACAAATTTTATTCTATTGCTCCAAATTTTAAACATGTGAACAGCTCACCCATTGCTACATATTTATTAATCTGTGTGCATAATGCATAGTTTGGCATAAATGCAAAGTTTCTATAAAACTTTCTTGCCATAATGGCATTTCCTTATGTTGAATAATATGATATGAAATGATGCTTATCTTAAAGATGAGGCATGTAATGGAATAGACACTTAGAAGTAGAGTTCCACATTCCCACAACTTCCAAAATAGAGTGTCATCTCGCAAAGAATACAATGTCCCTGATTAAAGATCTATCACCATTTTCCCAGTGAGTGGTAAAAAGAACTTGGGTTTGAACTCCAGCTGGGCTTCTTATTATCTGAGATTACTGGGCAAATATTTTGCCCTCTCTTGTCCTCACTTCCCTCTTTGAAAAATGAGGAGTGTTGGACTAGATGATCACCACTTTCCTTAGAATGCTAAATCACAGAATAAAATAGGTTTTAATAGGAAGAGGGCTTGGACGTCTATTTCACACAAGACAGCAGATTTAAGACTAGCAAGTGATGATTACAGAGAACCTTGGAGTGACAAAGCTAGGATAAGATACTAAGACTCCTGACTTACAATCTAAAAATCATTGCATTGTTTAAATAGAAAGTCCTTTGGAAAGTTTTATAATAAATATAATACTTTTATATACCTGTTTCATCAATTTAAATACATGTACATATATATACATTTACATATGCATATATATGTGTGTATATATATATAATGTGTATTTCTATAAGAGATAATCAATAGACAGAAGGTAAAAGCCTTATGAAAATACTCCCTATAGAAGAGTTGGGTATAAGATTGGTGTATACACATGCATGTATGTACATGTATATGTACATATGATCACATATGTATATTCACATATATGCAGAGACATAATAATATAAATATACGAATAAGCATTTATTAAATGCCTACTCGGTGCCAGACTCTATGCTAAACGTTAAGAGATATACATGTATGTGCATATGTTTGTAGTTATATTGTTTGTATTAGCTAAATCTATAGGGACAAATATTTATTTTTATACAGTCAATTTTTCAAAAATGACACATCCATCATTATATACTATATTTCAATACTGAAATGAAGAGGGAAGTGATGAGACATCCAAATAGAAAGATAGCTAGCTAGCTAATTAGATATAGCATTTATTAAATATCCACCATATACTAGGTAAGGTACTAAATGCTGGGAATAAAAATACAAGCAAACAAGATAGCTCCTTCCCTCAAGGAACTTATTTTCTATACATATACATATTTTCTATGCATATACATATTTCCTATACATATACATATTTTCTATACATATATACATATGCATAAATAGGAGTTGGAAAGGCTGGAATATATGTAAGCTTTCGTGGTGTAGAGCCAGAATAGTAAGTGTTGTGGAAATCTGGACCACACCAAGATAAGGCAAAAACTGACTTATATGAACAAAGAGTTTAGGGATAAAGTATAGTTTACAAATGATGAGATTGGGGTGATTAATCAAGTCAAGGACAAATAGGGTTCCAGTCCAAATGACCATTTTCTCCCCTTAACATTGCTACAAACTAATTATTTTTTTTTTCCTCATTAGTGTTCTCTATCCTGTTTTCCACCCCTTCTGTCTCACATTACTTTTTATTTAATGGAATTTTGGAAGGGATAATGCATTTTGTGTCATATTGTTAAGTTTAATTTGGTTTTGCATTTTACTTAATAGTATCTCCTCAACTATTTCTTGTGTTTCAAATAAACAGGCAATACTTCAGTGATCCGTGATTTTATCAGCATACTGATACCCACCATTGAAGCAGATGGTTCTTTCTTACAGCTTAATGGACAGAGTTTTTGTGTTCCTTTGTATTTAAAAAAAATCAATCTTTCTAGTGGTCAACTCTAAACAGTAGGAATGAGTTATTCCATTCTTAATCACAGTAGTCCTCAGCTAGCATGTACTCAATTTTTTAGCTTGGATTTGAAACTCTTTGAAGTTAGCTTTTACTTTTCTGTTATAGATTTCTTAGGCATATGGAGAATGTCATGAGTGAAAGCAAAGATTAATACATAGCTTAATAAGTATAAACCTATATATTTCTTTCCTTGACTTTGTTAGAAAATTAATCTCTAGTGCTGTCAGTTCTTCCTAACCCTTTACCATTTCCTCCTGTCAATTATTAGCATTCCTAGTTCATATTCTGTGTGTGCCTTTGAAGACTTTTGAGTACTCTGGACTCCCCTTCTGCCTCCGTTTTATTGGAGATGGTAGAGATTACAATCTGTAACATCTGTTTCCCCTTTTTTTTTAGCTCAGCCTGTAAAGGAATTTTAAATTTATCATTTCAATTTTTTGAAGTCATCTAAGTTTATTTTGACCCTCTCTTTTCTTTCCTTCATTAGAATACCAATAAACATATTGTTCAGAGGAAAACACCAACCTTAAATTATAAAATACAGTCATTCTGAAGTTTGGTGATGACAGACATCCCTGCTTGCCATGAGGCTGTTGAAATCACATTAACGCGTGTCTGTAAGATAAGCAGCAATTCAATAACAGCAGTTTAATGGAGAAAGCAGTTTGGAGCTTCAAGCAGTATCACCATAATCTAGTGTGGCTTTCTTGTAGCCAGCACTTGTTGTCTGACTTAGGCAAAACTGACATGCACAGTGACAGCCTCCAACCAAGGAAAACATGTTCTTGTAGCTGCAACCTCAGCAAAACAAAGATAGAAATCCTAGGGTAGCATCTTTTTGAGTTTCACTGTTCAAGTTTGGTCTAATCACTTAAGGGATGTGAATATTCATATCCCATATACTAATCCCTGCATTTTCTGGTTCCTGGAACCACTGGTCAAGCTCTCCCTAATGGCTTCCAAGAATAGAAGTTTTCCCCTAGAGAGAGAGTGGGGAGGACAGGGAGATCAGGGAATCAGGGTTTAGTTTTCACTTTGACAAATTAGACCCTTGTATGACCTTGATCAAGTTACTAAATAATAACAATTATAATAATAAAATTCACTTACATAGAGCTATTATTCAACTGATCAAAAAAAGTAATCATTAATTAACATTCCCTAGCTGTGTAACCCTGGGCAAGTCACTTAACCTCAATTGCCTCAGGAAAAAAAAATAATCATTAAGCATATTTATTGACAATTCAATCAGCAAATATTTTTTGATTACCCACTCTGTGCCAAGTACTTTGTTAAACACTACAGATAGAAAGAAAAGTAAAAGATAATCTTTGTTCTTCAGAAATTTACAATCTAATAAGGGAGACCTTGCCAAAAACTATGGCAAAACATGCTATATGAAGGATAAATTAAATTAGAGAAAATTAACATTGTATAGCCACTAGCATTAAGGGATGGTGGTCCTGATAGACTTCTTGTTAAAGATGTCATTTTACTTGGACTTTGAATGATGCTAAGAAGTGGTGTTGGTGGGGGAAAATATTCCAGACCTGGTGTATAACAAGGAAAATGCCTAGTGTCAAGAGATGGACTATTGAGGAATAGCAAAAAACTCAGAATTATATCACTGGATCATAGAGTTCATGTGAGGGGGAAAGGAGAAAGAGAAGGTAAAGGTTGCTTTGTGCCAGTCATTGTGCTAAGTGCTTGAATTATGAAAATAAAAATCAAAATAGTACATGTTTTCAATCTAGGTGGATAACATATTTGAATATAAGCTTTAATTTTTTTATAAAAATGCTTTCTGTAAAAGTCATTATCTTCAGTTATAAAAAAAGATAGACTACCATATGGACTTTAAAGATTCACTAGTGGGTGAGGTGAAGTCAAAATGGCAAAGTAAAAGTAGGAACTTTCCTAACCTCTCCCCCATACTGTTCCAAATTCCTTTAAATAATAATTCTAAACAAATTTTAGAGCATTAGAACACTCCCCCCCCAAATTGAGTAGAACATTTTCCAGCAAAAGGCAACTTAGAAGCTCAGCAGAAAATGTCTGTGACACAAGGGTAGGAATGCTGGTGCAACCCCAGACCCAACACCAGCCCTGGATCCAGCCCCAGCCTGACCTCTAAATCAGCAACAGTACTAATGGCTTCCAGACCTCTCAGCCCAGAGACACCAGAGAGGCGCTAGGTCAGCAGAAAAGATGTGTGCAACTAGAGTGGAACCCCAGCATAGGTCCAGTCCCAGCCCTAGTGCAGACCCAGACCCCAGCATCAGTAAGGCAAGGCCTCTGAATCAGTAGCAGTGCTGGAGGGTAGAGGCTTTTCTGGATCTCTCAGCCCTGGGCCACAAGGGAGGACTCAGGAAGGTCAGTGGAGAGAGTCTGTGTTAAAAGGATGGGAGTCTGGGATGCAGTCCCAGCACAGCCTTGGTCAGAGGGTCAGCTGAGCCCCAGAACTAGCCATAACAGTAGATCTTACAGATGCAGTGGGGCAGAGATATACCTAAAAGCTTCAGGGCAGAAAAGAGTGCTTGTGGTCAGACTCCTAGAAGGATTTCTGACAACAGCTGCTCAAAATCCTTGAAGCTTGGGACAGTACATCTTCCACCCTGGAAACAGAACCCTACTTTAACAAACAGTTAAAATTCAAGTAATAGTCTAGGAAAATGAGCAAAAAACAAACAAAAACAGTTTCTGACCATTGAAAGTTATTATGGTGACAAGGAGTATCAAAACAAGCATTCAGAAGATGGTACAAAGTTAAAACTCCTACAACCAAGGGCTCCAAGAAAAATAAAAATCGGGCTCAGTCCATGGAAGAGCTCAAAAGGGATTTTGAAAATCAGGTAAGAGAGATAGAAGAGAAATTATGGAAAGAATTGAGAGGGGTACAAAAGGAAATACAAAAGAAATATGAGAAGAATGGCTTAAAAATTGGCCAATTGGGAAAAAAGGTACAAAAGTTTACTGAGGAAAATAATTCCTTAAAAAATAGAATTGAGCAAATGAAAGCTAAAGATTTTATGAGAAATTAAGATTCAATAAAGCAAAACCCAAACAATTAAAAAAATATGGAAAAAATGAAATATTTCATAGGAAAAACAACTGACCTGGAAAATAGATCCAGGAGAGATAATTTAAAATTTATTTTGTACTTGAAAATCATGATCAAAAAAAGATCCTGACATCATCTTTCAAGAAATTATCAAGGAAAACTGTTGTTATTTTCCAGAACCAGAGGATAAATAGAAATTGAAAGAATCCACTGATCACCTTCTGAAAGAGATCAAAAAATAAAAGCTCCCAGGAATGTTATAGCCCAATTCTGGAACTCTCAGATCAAGTAGAAAATATTTCAAGCATCCAGAAAGAAGCAATTCAAGTATAGTGGGTCACAGTCAGGGCAACACAACATTTAGCATCTTCTACATTAAAGGACCAGAGGACTTGGAATATGATATTCCAGAGAGCAGTGGAGCTAGGATTGCAACAAGAATCACCTATCCAGCAACACTGAATATAATCTTTTAGAGGAAAAGGTGGTCATTCAATGAAACAAAGGATTTTCAAGCATTCATGATGAAAGACCAGAGCTGAATGGAAAATTTGATTTTCAAATATAGGACTCTGGAGAAGCATAAGATGGCAATCTGTAAAGTGATATCATAAGGATTTAATAAGGTTTATCTGTTTGTATTCCTGCATGGAAGAATGATATGTGTAACTCATTATTATGGCAGTTAGAAGGAGCATTTATAGACAAAGGGCACAGGTATGAGTTGAATATAAAGGGATTATATCTTTAAAAAAAATGATGAAATTAAGGGGGAAGAGAGGAATGTACTGGGAGAAAGAGAAAGGGTGAAGTGGCATGGTGCAAATTATCTGCCATAAAAAAAGAGGCAAGAAATAGGTTTTACAGTATAAGGGAAAAGGGGGAAGAAAGGGTGAGTGAGTGAAACTTACTCTCATCACCATAGGTTCAAATAGGAAGTAACATACATATTCAATGGGAGTATAGAAATCTCACCCCGCAGAAAAATAGAATGGGAATGGGATGTGGGAAAGGGAGAAAGAGTGATTAAAAAAAAAAAAAAAAAGAGCGGAAGGCATGATTAGTTGCAAAAAGCTTTTGAGGAAAGACCGGGTGAAAGGAGAGAGAAAAATGGGGGTGGGAAGATACAATTAGAAATGGTAATTGTGAAACTTAATTCTAAATAAGTTTCTCTAATAGGATATTATTGTTCTTTGGACAATGATTAGCAAGATGCTTTCAGAAACAAACAAAACAAAACAAAACAAAAACAAAAACAAAACCCTGGAAAGTCCTCCATGAACAAAGTGAAATATACTGTATCCAAAGTAATAACAATGCTCTAGGATGACCAGCAGTAAATGATTTTGTTATTCTCAGTAATAAAATCATCCACACCTACTCTGAAGGACTTATGATGAAAAATCCTATCCATATCCAGAGAAGGAACTGATCGAGTCTGAATATAGATCAAAGCATTTCTGGGGGAAAATATTAAATAAATAAATGTTTAAAAATTAGAATTGGACAAATGGAAGTAAATGACTCAATGAGAAAGAAAAAGAATCACTAGTGACCTCAATTCTTATTTGTCTCTCCCTTTCTTTGTATTACTATGGAATTTATTGTCTTTGATTTACAATTAGAATCAAAATTATATACTATATTTTTGATAATTATGCAATGTATTTGTTACTTATTTTTCAGAGAAGTTCATAGATTATCTACTAATCCATCTTCTAAATATTAGGCTAATATAGGTTGTATAGTAGGAAGGACAGAGAGCTGGAGTTGGAGTCAGGAAAACCTAATTAAATCCAACTGGAGATTTGCTTGCTTTGTGACCATATCTAAGTCAGATCTGCTGGCCTCAATTTTTCCATATGTAAAATGGAGATTAAAATAGCATTTATTTTTTAGGATTGTTGATTGTATAAAATGTGATATTTGTAAAGTACTATACATATCTCAAAAAAAAAAAGGTATTGTTTGCCTTTCCCAGGATAATGTCTTGAATTTAATGTGAATTGGATTTGAATGAGAAAGAGTCACACGAAGTTATCAGACTCACTCTTTTTTTAGTCATCAAAGTCTATTGTCAAGATAAAATTCAGGACAACTGGAAATGACCCAGGATAAATGGATGGACTTGTTATCTTCAATGTCTGATCAGGCTTTAAGGCTCTTTGTCACCTGCTTCAGCCACATTCAAGGCAATTGAAACATGTTTTCTTATCCACCCATTTCTCTGGGAAGGGAATCTTCACATGCTTGGGATAAGCACCCCCTAAATTCACAATGGGTTTATGATCTTTCAATTTTCCTGAACTGAGTTAGTCAATTGCTGAGATAGTTTTAACCAGGAGGTAGCTGCTGTGCATGTTACAGATTATTGCAGTCACAGGTAAGAGTTATGTGAAAACTGGACACCCAAGTAAGATAAGTTAGATAGTTTTTTCCTGAACAGATCTAAGCAAACTCTCACATCAGAGATATCAGTCCTTCATGAACACTTCATGTACCCCATACATTTGCTGACAACTTGGTTATTTGAACTTAGTACATATTGATCTAATATTCCAAATATTAAAAGCCAGGTATTTAATTAATATTAGAAAGTAAATAAAACCTATGATTTACTTGAAAAAATCTCCACAATCTCAAAGTGAATAAGAACTTCAGAATCTTCCATGTTCCTTTTATTGATGGATGAAGTAAAAAAAAAATGATTGGGAATTAGTAAATCTAGATTTTAGTTTGATTCTTGTCACTAGTAGCTATGTAATCTTAGGAAGTACTTTCTCTTCTTTCAGACAACATGATTTCTAAGGTTCCAGCTTACTTTATAACCATCTATATTTTCCAAGATTCCAAAATGGAAAATGTATCTAAATATATTTTTATCAAGATGAAAGATAGTTGTTGAATACATAGCTGTTACAGTCAAATTAAATTAGTCAAAGATAGTTATGACAGACTCAAAAAGATCTGTGGTTTTACTGATGTGGGTACTCCCTCCAACAACAACATTTGAAATTCCTCTGTAAGTTAGTGTGTGAATGATGTGTGCACAGATCAAGCATTCCTAAACTTTTTTGTACTTTAGACCCCTTAAATAGACAGCTGAAGCCTAATAATCATTTCTTGAATAATGCTTTTAAATAAATAGCATAATATCCATAAGATTTTAGAAATCAAAATGAATTTATAATAAATTTTGCAGACCCCAGATCAAGAAGCCTTGAATAGAGACACTCTCAATAGTTAATACACTTCTCCGCTTGGAGTCAGCAAACCCTGGTTCCAATCCAAGTTTTGCCTCTGACATTTATTAGGTGTATAACCTAGGCAATTAACTTAACCCCTCTGTGTTTCATGGATCTATTTCTCCCTTGGATTTATCAAATAAATTATTAAAGGATTACAATTTGAGGAGGAATTCCCACATTTTACAAATCCGGAAGTTGTCATGTTATGAAAATTCTGATTACAGATCCTGTCCTTGATTATGCCTGTTTAAATAATAGAACTAATCAAGAATCAGTTGAACAAAAACAAAAAAATGAAAAGATAGAGAAAAACATGAAATATATCCTAGGAAAAACAACTGACCTGGAAAATAGATCTAGGAGAGACAATCTAAGGATTATAGGGCTTCCTGAAAGCCATGATGAAAAAAAGAACCTGGACACTATATTCCAGGAAATCATAAAAGAAAACTGCCCTGATATTTTAGACCCAGAAGGCAAAATACTCCTTGAAACAATCCACCAATCACCTCCTGAAAGAAACCCAAAAATTAAGTCCCCCAGAAATATCGTGGCTAAATTCCAGAACTATCATACCAAGGAAAAGATATTACAAGAAGCCAGAAAGAAACAATTTAAATATCGGGGAGCTACAATTAGGATCACACAGGACCTAGAAGCTTCTACTTTGAAGGATCGAAGGGCCTGGAATCAGATATTCCGAAGGGCAAAGGAACTTGGATTACAGCCAAGAATAAGTTACCCAGCTAGAATGAGCATTATCTTCCAGGGAAGAAGATGGTCTTTCAATGATATAGGAGAATTTCACCTATTTCTACTGAAAAGACCAGAACTGAACAAAAAATTTGATCTACAAACACAGAACACAAGAGAAACATAAAAAGGTAACAAGAAAAAATAACTCTTGAGAACTATATTTATGTTATAGATACTTATAGAATGAGGGTTGATTTTATGAATTGATTATTACATTATGATTATGATATGATTACTGTGATTTTATGATTATTATCATATGATTACTGTGATTTTATGATTATTATTATATGTTTATTGTGATTTTATGAATCTTATGATATGATAAACTGAAAAATAAATTAGAGGTAGAAAAGGGATAACACTGGAAGAAGAGGAAAAGGAGGTAAAATAAGGGAAATTACATCTCATGTAGAGGCAAAGAAAACCTATAATGATTGAGGGGAGAAAAGGGAGGGGAATGAGAATTGGGTTAATCTCCATCTCATCAGATTTGGCTCAGAGGGAATAATAGACGCACTTATAAGGAAGCTGGAGGGAAAGGGGGGAAAAAAGGGGTGGGTGGGGCTCTAAAGGGGAAGGATTGTTTGAGGGAAGTGGTTTTCAAAAGCAAAATAGTAGGGAGGAGGGAAAGGGGATAAGAAAGAGAAAAGCATAAGCTAGGGTAAATAAGATGGCAGGAAATACAGAATTAGTTATTTTAACTGTGAATGTGAATGGAATGAACTCTCCCTTAAAGCAGAAGCAGATAGCAGACTGGATTAAAAACCAGAATCCAACAATATGTTGTATACAAGAAACACATGTAAAACATAGAGATACATACAGGGTGAAGGTAAAAGGCTGGAGCAGAATCTATTATGCTTCAGGTGAACAAAAAAAAGCAGGGGTAGCAATCCTGATCTCAGACCAAGTAAAAGCAAAGATAGACTTAATTAAAAGAGACAAAGAAGGAAATTATATCTTCCTAAAGGGTACCATAGATGATGAAGCAATATCAATACTAAACATATATGCACCAAGTGGTATAGCATGGAAATTCCTAGAGGAAAGGTTCAGAGAGATGCAAGAAGAAATAGACAGCAAAACTATAATAGTGGGGGATCTCAACCTCCCTCTCTCAGAATTTGATAAATCAAACCACAAAAAGATAACATATGGAAATGTAGATGATTTGTGTGGGTTTATTTTATGTTTTGCAACTTTGCTAAAGTTGTTGTTTCAACTAGTTTTTATTTGTTTTACTAAATATACTATCCCCTAATTTGTTTTTTTTTAATTTGACCTTTTATAATTTCATCATATATGCATTTGGAGGTTATGTTGGTATGATGTAAAAGGTTGTTCTAAATCTAATTCCTTCCATATTATGGAATTATTCCCATAATAATTTTGTTAAATAATGAAAAAAAAATAAATAATAGAACTAAAATACAGTGACTAGATCCACAAAGATTTCTATGGCTTAGAACAGGTTTTATTCAACTATGTGAATTTGTGCACTTGGGTTTAAAAAAATATACATAGCTTCATCCATATGAGATGCTTGGAATAGGCAATAGCTAATAAGAATATATCTGAGAGTTTTAATTTTCTTCAAGTCGGAAAAGTATTCTTAAAAGATAATGCAAAATTAGGGTGCATTAAGAGCAACAGAGTGTCTCAATATCAAGGAGGCAATCATTCTCTACTACTTCTCCCTAAACAAATCACTTCAGAAGTATTGTTTTGTTTCAGATATAACATTTTAGGACAAACAGTGACAAACTGAAGCATATACAAAAGAATGACTATTATGTCATTAAGGTGACTATGGACCATGAACTACAAGGATCCATTAAAGACTTGGAGATATTTAGTCTGAAGAATTTAAGATTTGTAGAGCCACCTAACCCTGTCTTGAATATCTAAATGGCTATCAACTGAAGAAATATTACTTACCCTTCTTAAATTTAGAAGGCAAAATTAGGTGCGATAAGTGGACACTAAAGAAATAGATTTAGACTAAAGTCAGATTTACATGAAAACAGCATAAATGGGACTTAATAGGCCATCTTGAAAGATTGTGAATTTCCTACCACTTTTTATCTTGTAGCAGCAACTGGAAAATCATTTATCAGAGATCAGATCAGATCAGATTAGCTGTGATACGGGGGATGTTTCTTAATGTATAAGTTGAAACAAATGATCACTGAGGCACATTAAAATTCTACACAAACACACACACACACACACATGCACACACACATACACATACAATCTGTCAGAATATTGATCATCTCAAATAAATAATAAACACATTTAAACTTTAGAATGTGCTTTGTAGATATCACTAAATACTTATGTACCTTATTATTATCTTTTCACATTACTATGACACCTTTTTATCTTTAGCTTATTTAAATCTATAAAATTATAACTGAAGAATAAAATTTGTACTCCATCATTAGTTTCAAAGAAGAACATAGTAAACCGTGGTATTACAATTTTAATTGTTCACTATTATTTGCTATTTATTCACTTTTTTTTTTCATTTTATTCAATTGTTCACTTTGTTAACTGCCACTGGCAAAATTTCAAAATCTGAATTTCAAAATCATGACATTCCAGGCTTTCTGCATTACAATCTCAGTTATATATCACATTACTATTTCAAAACAGTAGCTTGCTACAGAAGACCTGGATTCAAGTGGACTCATATATTAGCACTTGTACCTAGTTATTATGAGAGATATAGACTATAGAGTGCTGAAGCAGAATCAGAAGACCTTAACTCACTTATTGCCTCAGATAGTTAATATACATGTGAACCCAACCAATTCATTAACCTTTCTCAGCCTAAGTTTCCTTATTTGTAAAGTAGAAGTAATAAGAATAATATATGACCCGATATGAAAAACACTTTACAAAGCGCATGTTATTCTTCTTGTTAGCAGTATTTCTCTGAATCTCATTTTAAAAAAACATCTACAAAATCAAAAGAGGGATACTGAACCATGTGATCTACTAAGATCCTATACAGTTTTAGATCTGTGATTCTACAAATCACTTAAAAAAGACTATAAACACATTGGAATATTTGTTGTCATTCATATTTTCTCACAACACAATCCTATTTTTATATTCTTGCTCTATCTTGTTAACATTTTGAATAATCTTAAGGTGTGTCCTTCAACTAGAATCATCTTCATGAAAATTCCCTTCATTTTCTACTTTTCCGTGGCATCTCCACCTTTAAATGACTTTGGGTACCTAATGGGGTGTATTGGTGCTGAATAAATATTTGATGATTGAGGGTTGCTAGAGAGCACAGTGCTTTCTAGGGCAAAGATATTAAATGGATAGCTCCTTGATGCTGAAAACCTGAGCACATTTCTTCCTCCTATTTTGGATAGATAGCTCTGCAGATTATTTCCAGTGCTACAGGATGGATCTTTCCCTGGAAGGAAAAATGGGAAATGATGATGTGTTCATCATTTTGTATGATAGCTTTTTCCTTCTTCTTTCTTTTTTTTTCTTTTCTCCCTTTCATAGCATCAATCTAAGGTTACTCCTGAAGGAACAGATCTTACAAATCACTCCTCTGTTTTAAAACAAATACAGTGGTGAAAGATTGCAGAAAAGAATCTTGCCCCAGGGGACTCCTTATTGTCAACTAGCTTCCAGAGAAGCAGAAATAACTTTGTTTTACACAAATAATGGCACATTTAGCATCATGAATTTCAGGCTATATATGTAAAGAGAGGTGACTGAGAATGCACATACACATTTCTTTCCTCCCTCCTTTTTCCTTCTCAATCTCTCCTCTCTTCTTTAGTTATCTGCCTCCAATTCTCTCTCTCTCTCTCTCTCTCTCTCTCTCTCTCTCTCTCTCTCTCTCCCTCTCCCTCTCTCTCTCTCTTTCTCTCTCATACACATACACACACATACACATACACACAAACACACATCCACAGAAACAGACATATAGACATACCACAGAGTTCTTCTATTCACTTCCAACTCTGAATACAGAGTCTGATCTTTGTAGATTTCTGCATTACTTTGAACTTGCTCCTAATTAGAGTTAGGTAAACATATTCCAGTTAGAGCACTGGCTGTGGACTCAAAAGATTTCTTCAGTGCCTGTGTACATGTTCAATCTGTGCTTGTTCAGATTTATTCTCTTCTTGTCTTCCATCCCTTTCCAATCCCAACTAAAGTAAAATATAAGCTTTGTAAGAACAGAGATCACTTCATGTTTTATCTTTACATTCCAACTTTCAACTTTAATGGATCTATGATTTAACTGATGTGGGTATTTTGCTCCAACAATTCAGTTTGTGACTCATTCCTGTTCTCTCTTGTATGATTCTTATCTATGAGATGTCACTAAATCATCGCACTCTGTATACAATAAGGCTTAATATATATATATTATATATTATATATATTATATATATATATATATATATATATATATATATATTAATTTAACCTCAGCAAAGTCTTCCTGAGGAACAACTTGTGATGTTAGATAGAGGACTGACCTTAAAAACAGGAAAATGTAGGTTTAAGTACCAGCTCTGGCACAAGCTGTATGGGTGAACCTGAGGAAGTCACTTAGTGACAGGGTGAGGCAGTCACCCTCTCACCATCCACAGTGCTCTAGGAAACTCTGTGAGACTCTGAATTACAGAGAAGGTGCCAACTTGAAAAAAAAAAAAAACAGAGGGAGTTTCTTCATGCAGAACTTCTCCTCACCAGTGATAAAGCAGTGCTGGTATGTATCTCTATTCCTAATGGTCTTTCCTACCTATCATTTCCTAAATGCTTAACAAATCATTTTCCATTTCTGGACCTTACTTCCTTTAGCTGTAAAATTAAGAGATTAGTTCAGATCATTTAACACTGACTTTATAAGTATAAGATGGCAAAAGCAAGGTTGCACAGAGGTTTGGGAGTTTAAGTGAAGCTGCAAGTTCTAAATGAGTTAAAAATGTCTTATGTGAGGCAAGAAAGCTAATGAAACTTTTGGATATATTGAGAGGCATAAACTACTAATGCAGAGAACTTAATCTCAATGTACTCTATTCTTACCCAATCACATTCAAGTATCATGTGTGGTTCTGGGCACCATATTTTGGAAAGGACATTGTTAAGCTGGAGGAAGCCCAGAGGAAAGCAGGCTAGATGAGAGGCTATGATCATATACATAAAAAGAGTACCAAAAAAAAAAAGAGAGAGAGAGAGGCAAGGGAAAGATTCCATACAAAAAGGAGATAGAAAAGAGAAGGGTAAGGTATCAATAAGATGTTTACAAAAAACTAAAGAGTAGAAATGGAAATCATTTATATAGTGTATTTTCAAATACATCTTGAAATATTTTGCATACACCCAATAGTCTGGTCTACTTTGTTATAATCCTTGTTTATTATTTCAGGTGTCTGTGAGATCCTGAAGTTCTTTTTATGGGAGCTTAAAGCCAAGGATAACTTGCTATATGCAGACTGATTCCATAGGAAGATTTGGGTAGGAAATGGAAATGTTTATATTGGACAAGATAAGTATCAGAGGGACCCTGATAGCTATTTAAAGAAACCACAGAAGAATCAGGCATCTTGATCAACTTAATCAATCTCATATGCAAACTAGATGTGATTAAGTTCTTAATAAACTTGAGAGAAATATGGGATTTTGGTTATTGAGTGATTTGACAAATAACACCATATAGGAAACATCCTGTTTTTCCATAAGATCATGTCATACAACTTAGTCTATGTCCAAGAGTAATAGTAAGTCCAAAGGTGGATACTAATAGTGATCTAAAAACTCCATTTTAGAGAACCTCATCTAGGGCCACTTCCTCAGCTTCCAGTTTATGACAAAACCCTGAAAGGGAATTGTGAGGTGTGATAGAAATGGAGAGGGTAGATGTTTGTTTGTATTTTCCTTCTCTCCATTCAATTCATTGTATTGCTAGAGATATTGAATTGAAAGAGACACTGAATCAATTGAGATCAGAAATAAAACCACAAAGAATAAATATGAATACAATTAGATACAGAAAAATAACCACCCATGAGAAGAAACAGCTTCAAGAAAGGTGGCACCTTGCACCAGAAAAGAATACTTTTTATCAACTTAAGACAGGGCAACTAAATAGCTAGGAATTGTGAGGTACGGTTTTGCCACATGTACTCCCTACATATATAGCTCAGGACTGTTGTCAAGTTTGAGTCTACATTTTTTGGACATATATTTAAGGAACAGTGTGATCCAGGACATTGGAGAAATCTTGTATATTAACTGTTATTATTCCACCTTAGTAAATGTAATTTCTAAAATCCAGTTGTTGTCTAACTGATTGTGAATGGTAAACATATTGATAGGAGCCCGAAGAGGCAATTTCTCAGATTAATCCTAAAACATTGAAATTATAAATGGAAGCCATGCATTGTAGACTCAGACTACCAACATGAGGGTGTTGGGAAAGTATTTTAAGATGGAGTTTAATACATATTTGAATGATGTGAGAAAGAGATTAGACTTATTAGAAGACTCAGGAACTATTGTGAAGATGTAGATTTAGGTTCAATCTAATAATAATAATAATAAAACTAAAACCAGCTAAAGGCACTTAGGGAAATCAATCATTTATTCTCTCTCTGTCTCTCTGTCTCTCTCTCTTTTAATTAAAATTTTTTATTTGCAAAACATATGTATGGGTAATTCTTCAACATTGACCCTTACAAAGCTTTCCGTTACAAATTTTTCCTCCCTAGTCCCCACCCCTCCCCTAGAGGGCAGGAAGTCCACTACATGTTAATTATATTGAAATACTTGACAATCGAATATATGTATACATATTTCCACACATCTTCCTGTGCAAGAAAATTCATATCTACAAGAAAAAAAAATCTGAGAAAGGAAACACAATGCAAGCAAACATCAATAGAGAGTATGAAAATGTTATGTTTTGGTAATCATTTATTCTCACTTGAAATTTTCAAGTAATAGCCAGATAGATGAACACATGTTGAACATTTTGTAGTGGAGGGAGGGTTAACTTTTCCAGATTTAATTTTGGATTAAATTTCTTATGTTGGAAGGCAGAGCCAAGATGGCGAACTGCAGACAGTGTCCTCTGTGAGCTCCTGAGACCTTCCCTCAGACCCAGACAAATTGAGCCTCCGAAATGGTTTTGGAATGAGGGCTCCACCAAACACTTGGACTACAATGCACTTTTATCAACAATTTACTTTGAAAAAACTCCCGGGGCAGCTAGGTGGCGCAGTGGATAGAGCACCAGCCCTGAAGTCAGGAGGACCTGAGTTCAAATCTGGTCTCAGACACGTAACAGCTGTGTGACCCTGGGCAAGTCACTTAACCCCAATTGCCTCAGCAAAAAACAAAAACAAAAAAAAAAAAAAAAAAAAAAAAAAAAAAACTCCGGAGAAGGTTCACCTCAGAGGAATCGGCTGTTGGCCACAATCAGACACCAGCGCACCAGGGGGTAGAAGTTGGGCTGCGACAGAGGCGGATTTTAGGCACCCAGGAAGCCTCTGAGAGATGCCTGGGCCACTTTGCTCTGCTTGCAGGAAGGTGCTTTGGAAGATCTGCCTTTGGTAAAGGGTGGATTGAGAGCAACTGAAAACATGGTCCTAGTGCGGATCTAGCTTCCCAGCCTCAGATCAGAAGTCAACTTGGCAAACTGCCCCAGGGCAAATTGAAACTGCAGCAGAATCCTCTGCTTGTGACTGATACCTCAGCTGAAAACCATGAGTAAGAAGCAGAAGAGAGCTCTCACCATAGACAGCTTTTTCGGAGAGAAAGTGGAGAAGTCCCCAGACCCTGAGATTCTGATAACAATCCCAGATGAAGCCACAAAGGCAGACTTAAGCTGGTCTCTCTTTCAGAAGGCTTACCTGGAAGATTGCATAAAGAATCTCAAAAGAGAGCTAGAAGAAGAATGGGGAAATAAATTGAGATCAGGGCAACAGAAATATCAAAAACTGGAAAACAGGACTGGTGAATTGGAAAAAGAAAACAATTCACTGAAAAATAAAATTGGTGAATTGGAAAAAATCAACAATTCACTGGAAAATAAAAATGGTGAATTGGAAAAAGACAACAATTCACTGAAAAACAAAATTGGTGAATTAGAAAAAGACAATTTACTGAAAAATAAAACTGGCAAAATGAAAAAAGGATGCATTGAATCAAGAAATTCAACTGGCCAGCTATAAAAGGAGCTAAAAAAGATAACTGAAGGAAATAATACTTTAAAAATTAAAATTGAACAAATAGAAGTAAATGACTCAATAAGACTTCAAGAATCAGTCAAACGAAAACAAAAAAATGAAAAAATAGAAGAAAATATGAAATATCTCCTAGGATAAGCAACTGACTTGGAAAACAGATCCAGGAGAGACAATCTAACGATTATTGGACTCCCTGAAAGCTAGGATGAAAAAAAGAAACTTGATGCTATCTTCCAGGAAATCATGAAAGAGAATTGCCCTGATGTTTTAGAATCAGAAGGCAAAATTGGCATTGAAAGAATTCACTGTTCACCTCCTGAAAGAGACCCCAAAATTAAAACCCCAAAGAATATCGTGGCCAAATTTCAGGACTATCACACCAAGCAAAGGGTATTACAAGCACCTAGAAAGAAACAGTTCAAATACTGAGGAACTATAATTAGAATTACACAAGATTTGTCAGCTTCCACATTAAAGGATCGAAGGGTCTTGAATCATATATCCCGAAAGGCAAAAGAACTTGGATTACAGCCAAGAATATGTTATCCAGCTAGAATGAGCATCATCTTCCAGGGAAGAAGATGGTCATTCAATGATACAGGAGAATTTCACCTATTTCTAATGAAAAGAACAGATCTGAACAAAAAATTTGACCTCCAAATACAAAACTCAAGAGAAGCATAAAAATGTAAAAAGGAAAGAATTCTTAAGAACTATATTTCTACTATAGGTATCCTTAAAGAATGGGGGTATAATTTGATTTTTCTTTGATAATAATGGAAAAGAAATTAGAAGTGGAAGGTATACATACTGAAAAGAAAAAGGGGGGAGGGGGGAAAGGAGGCAAAATAAAGTAAAAATAAAGGAGGTAAAAAAAGGCAAAATCTCATAAAGAGACATAGAAGATCTAATATAATTGAGGGAAATTAGGAAGGGTGATGAGTAGTGTGTAAACATTACTCTCATTAGATTGGATTCTAAGAGAGTATATCAGACACATTTGGCTTCATAGAAACGCCTGAACCTCCTAGTGGGAAGGTGGAAGGGATAGGAGGAAAGGAAAGGGATAGATTAATAGAAGGATTAGGAGAAAGGTATAAAGGGGAGGGATAGATTCCAAAGGGGGGAGGGCTGTTAAAGGGAGGTGGTCATCAAAAACAAAATACTGGGGAGAGGGGAAGGGAGTAAGGGGAAAGGGAAGAGAAAAAATATAACTTTGGGTAAATAAGATGGCAGAAAATCTAGATATAGTCATTTTAACTGTGAATGTGAATGAGATGAACTCTCCCATAAAACGGAAATGGACAGCAGACTGGATTAAAAGCCAGAATCCTACAATATGTTGTTTAAAAGAAACACATCTAAAACATAGAGATACATACAGAGTGAAAGTTAAAAGCTGGAGCAGAATCTTTTATGCTTCAAATGAACAAAAAAAAGCAGGGGTAGCAATCCTTATCTCAGATCAAGTAAAAGCAAAAATAGATCTAATAAAAAGAGATAAGGAAGGAAACTATATTTTACTAAAGACAATATTTTACATAGACAATGAAGTGGTATCAATACTAAACATATATGCACTAAGTGGTATAACATCCAAATTCCTAGAGGAGAAACTACCAGAGATGCAAGGAGAAATAGACAGCACAACTATACTAGTAGGGGATCTCAACCTTGCTCTCTCAGAATTAGATAAATCAAACCACAAAATAAATAAGAAAGAAGTTGGGAGATAAACAAAATGTTAGAAAAGTTAGGTATGACAGATCTCTGGAGGAAATTGAATGGTGATAGAAGGGAGTATTCTTTTTTCTCAGGGGGGTTAATGGAATTCATATGAAAATTGATCATGTGTTAGGGCATAAAAACCTCAAAATCAAATGCAGAAAAGCAGAAATAGTAAATGCATCCTTTTCAGATCATGAGGCAATAAAACTCACATGTAATATAAGGCCAGGAGAAAATAGATCCAAAGTTAATTGGAAATTAAATAATCTAATCCTGAAGAATGAATGGGTGAAAGAGCAAATTATAGACATGATCAATAATTTCATCCAGGAGAATGAGAATAATGAGACAACATACAAAATTTGTGGGACACAGCTAAAGCAGTCATAAGGGGTAATTTTATATCTCTAGATGCTTACTTGCATAAAACAGAGAAAGAGGAGATCAATGAACTGGGCTTACAATTAAAAAAGCTAGAAAAAGACCAAATTAAAAACCCTCAATTAAATACCAAATTGGAAATTCTGAAAATTAAAGGGGAGATCAATAAAACTGAAAATAAGAAAATTATCAAATTAATAAATAAAACTAAGAGTTGGTTTTATGAAAAAAACAAAAAAATAAATAAACCTTTAGTTAATTTGATTAGAAAAAGGAAAGAGGAAAATCATATTGTTAGTCTCAAAAATGATAAGGGAGAACTTTCCTCCAATGAAGAGGAAATTAGAGAAATAATTAGGAGTTTCTTTGCCCAACTTTATGTCAATAAATTTGATAATGTAAATGAAATTGAGGAATATCTACAAAAATATCGATTGCCTAGGTTAACAGAAGAGGAAATAAATTATTTAAATAGCCCCATTTTGGAAAAAGAAATAGAACAAGCTATTAATCAACTCCCTAAGAAAAAATCTCCAGGGCCAGATGGATTTACATGGGAATTTTACCAAAAATTCAAAGAACAATTAATCCCAATACTATATAAACTATGTGACAAAATAGGGAAAGAAGGTGTACTACCAAATTCCTTCTATGATACAGATATGGTGCTGATAGCTAAACCAGATAGGGAGAAAACTGAGAAAGAAAACTATAGACCCATTTCCCTAATGAATATTCATGCAAAAATTTTAAATAAGATATTAGCAATGAGATTACAGAAAGTCATCCCCAGGATAATACACTATGACCAAGTAGGATTTATACCAGGAATGCAGGACTGGTTCAATATTAGGAAAACTATTAGCATAATCAATTATATCAATAACAAAATTAACAAAAACCATATGATTATCTCAATAGATGGAGAAAAAGTCAAAGCAAATTATAGACATGATCGATAATATCATCCAGGAGAAAGACAATAATGAGACAACATACCAAAATTTGTGGGATACGGCCAAAGTGGTTATAAGGGGTAACTTTATATCTCTAGATGCTTATTTGCATAAAATAGAGAAAGAGAAGATCAATGATTTAGGGTTACAATTAAAAAAACTAGAAAAAAGAGGAAATTAAAAACCCTCAATTAAATACCAAATTGGAAATTCTGAAAATAAAAGGGGAGACTAATAAAATTGAAAATAAGAAAACTATTGAATTAATAAATAAAACTAAGAGTTGGTTTTATGAAAAAACCAACAAAATAGACAAGCATTTAGTTAATTTGATCAGAAAAAGGAAAGAGAAAAATCAAATTGTTAGTCTCAAAAATGATAAGGGAGAACTTTCCTCCAATGAAGAGGAAATTAGAGCAATAATTAGGAGTTTCTTTGCCCAACTTTATGCCAATACATTTGATAATCTAAATGAAATGGAGAAATATCTACAAAAATATAGATTGCCCAGCTTAACAGAAGAGGAAATAAATTATTTAAGTATCCCCATCTTAGAAAAATAAATAGAACAAGCTATTAATCAACTCCCTAAGAAAAAATCTCCAGGACCAGATGGTTTTACATGTGAATTCTACTAAACATTCAAAGAACAATTAATTTCAATACCATGCAAACTATTTGAAAAAATAGGGACAGAAGGTATACTACAAAATTTCTTCTATGATACAGATATGGTGCTGATTACTAAACCAGGTAGGGTGAAAACAGAGAAAGAAAACTATAGACCCATTTCCCTAATGAATATTGATGCAAAAATTTTAAATGAGATTTTAGCAATGAGATTACACAAAGCTATCTCCAGGATAATACATCTTGACCAAGTAGGATTTATACCAGGAATGCAGGTCTGGTGCAATATCAGGAAAACTATCAGCATAATCAATTATATTAATAATCAAACTAACAAAAACCATACAATTATCTCCATAGATGCAGAAAAAGCATTTGATAAAATCCAACACCCATTCCTATTAAAAACAAGCATCATATGTAATGGAGACAAACTAGAACCATTCCCAATAACATCAGGAGTGAAAAAAGCACCAAGGAAAAGATTCTGCTAGCAGCTAGAAAGAAACAATTCAAAACCGAGGATCAATAATTAGAATCACACACAATCTGTCAGCCTCCACATTGAAGGATCAAAGGGCCTGGAACCAGATACTCCGAAGGGCAAAGGAACTTGAATTACAGCCAAGAATAACCTATCCAGCTAGAATGAGCATTATCCTCCAGGGAAGAAGATGGTCATTCAATGATATAGGTGAATTTCACCTATTTCTAATGAAAAGACCAGATCTGAACAAAAAATTTGACATCCAAACACAGAACTCAAGAGATCTATAAAAAGGTAAAAAGGAAAGGACTCTTGAGAACTTTATTTTTACTAGGGGGATACTAAAAGTTTGGGGGCATAATTAACTAGATATTACTTTGATAATATGAAAAAGAGAACTAGAGGGGGAAAGGTTGTCATACTGGGGAAGAGAGGGAAAAAGTGGTAAAATAAGATCTAAAAAAGAAAAAGGAGGTAAAAACAAGGTAAAAT
>JAJPUD010010458.1:49398-61925 GCA_023553655.1 Myrmecobius fasciatus
AAAACTAAGAGTCGGTTCTATGAAAAAACCAACAAAATAGATAAGCATTTAGTTAATTTGATAGGAAAAATGAAAGAGGAAAATCAAATTGTTAGTCTCAAGAATGATAAGGGAGAACTTTCCTCCAATGAAGAGGAAATTAGAGAAATAATTAGGAGTTACTTTGCCCAATTTTATGCCAGTAAGTTTGATAATCTAAATGAAATGGAGGAATATCTACAAAAATATAGATTGCCCAGGTTAACAGAGGAGGATATAAATTATTTAAATAGCCCTGTATTAGAAAAAGAAATAGAACAAGGTATTAACCAACACCCTAAAAAAAAAATCTCCAGGGCTAGATGGATTTACATGTAAATTCTACCAAACATTCAAAGAACAATTAATTCCAATACTATACAAACTATTTGAGAAAATAGGGACAGAAGGTATACTGCCAAATTCGTTCTATGAGACCTATATGGTGCTGATAGCTAAACCAGGTAGGGTGAAAACAGAGAAAGAAACTATAGACCCATTTCCCTAATGAATATTGATGCAAAAATTTTAAATAAGATATAAGCAATGAAATTACAGAAAGTCATCCCCAAGATAGTACACTATGCCCAAGTAGGATTTATACCAGGAATGCAGGGCTGGTTCAATATTAGGAAAACTATCAGCATAATTAATTATATTAATAACCAAACTAACAAAAACCATATGATTATCTCAATAGATGCAGAAAAAGCCTTTGATAAAATCCAACACCCTTTCCTATTAAAAACACTAGAGAGTATAGGAATAAATGGGATTTTCCTTAAAATGATCAGTAGCATCTATTTAAAACCATCAGCAAGCATCATATGTAATGGAGACAAACTAAACCATTCCCAATAAGATCAGGAGTGAAACAAGGCTGTCCACTGTCACCATTACTATTTAATATTGTATTAGAAATGTTAGCTTTAGCAATAAGGGAAGAAAAAGAGATAAAAGGAATCAGAGTAGGTAATGAAGAAATCAAATTATCACTCTTTGCAGATGACATGATGGTATACATAGAGAACCCTAGAGACTCAAATAAAAAAAAAAAAAAAAAAACTCCTAGAAACAATTCACAACTTTAGCAAAGTTGCAGGATTCAAAATTAATCCACATAAATCATCAGCATTTTCATGTACTACCAACAAAGTTCAGCAGCAGGAGATACAAAAAGAAATTCCATTCCAAATAACTGATGAGAGGATAAAATATTTGGGAATCTATCTGCAAAGGAAAAGTCAGAAACTATACGAACTAAACTACAAAACACTTTCCACACAAATAAAATCAGACCTAATCAATTGGAAAAACATTAAGTGCTCGTGTGTAGGCAGAGTGAACATAATAAAAATGACAATACTACCCAAACTAATCTACTTATTTAGTTCCATACCAATCAAACGCCCAAGAAATTATTTTACAGATCTAGAAAAAAAATAGTAGCAAAGTTCATTTGGAAGAACAAAAGGTCAAGGATCTCAAGGGGATTAATGAAAAAAAAAGGCAGATGAAGGTGGCCTTGCTGTACCAGATCTAAAACTATATTATAAAGCAGCAGTCATCAAAACCATTTGATACTGGCTAAGGAATAGAGCAGTCGATCAGTGGCACAGGATAGGTTATCGGGACAACCTAGGTAATAACCTTAACAATGTAGTGTTTGATAAGCCCAAAGACCCCAGCTTTTGGGATAAGTACTCACTATTCAGCAAAAACTGCTGGGAAAATTAGAAACTAGTGTGGAAAAAATTAGGGCTTGACCCATACCTAACACCACATACCAAGATAAGATCTAAATGGGTTCATGATCTAGATATAAAGAGTGATTTTGTAAGCAAGTTAGAGGAACGTAATATAGTTTACCTCTCAGACCTGTGGAGATGGAATAAATTTATGTCCAAAGAAGATCTGGAACTCCTAATTGAACACCAGATAGATAATTTTGATTATATTAAGTTAAAAAGTTTCTGTACAAATAAAACTAATGCAGATAAGATTAGGAGGGAGGCATCAAATTGGGAGATCATCTTTACATTTAATGGTTCTGATAAAGGCCTCATTTTGAAAATATATAGAGAATTGTCTCATATGTATATAAGAATTCAAGGCACTCTTCAGTAGATAAGTGGTCAAGGGATATGAAGAGACAATTTTCAGATGATGAAATTAAAACCATCTCTAGTCATATGAAAAGTTGTTCCAAATCACTTTTGATCAGAGAAATGCAAAGTAAGACAACTCTGAGGTACCACTACACACCTTTCAGATTGGCTAAAATGACAGGAAAAGATAACAATGAATGTTGGAGGGGATGTGGGAAAACTGGGACACTAATACATTGTTGGTGGAACTGTGAACTGATCCAACCATTCTGGAGAGCAATTTGGAGCTATGCTCAAAAAGCTATCAAACTGTGCATACCCTTTGACCCAGCAGTGTTTCTATTGGGCTCATATCCCAAAGAAATCATAAAAGAAGGAAAGGGCCCCACATGTACAAGAATGTTTGTGGCAGCTCTTTTTGTAGTGGCTAGAAACTGGAAACAGAATGGATGCCCATCAATTGGAGAGTGGCTGAATAAATTATGGTATATGAATGTTATGGAATATTATTGTTCTGTAAGAAACGACTAGCAGGCCTGGAGAGACTTGCATGAACTGATGCTTAGTGAAATGAGCAGAACCAGGAGGTCATTATTCACGGCAACAATACTATATGAGGATCAGTTCTAATGGACATGACTCTCTTCAACAATGAAATGCTTCAAACCAGTTCCAATTGTTCGGTGAAGAGAGCCATATACACCCAGCTAGAGGGATGTGAAATGTGGACCACAACATAACATTTTCATGTTCTCTATTGAGGTTTGCTTGCATTGAATTTCCTTTATCGGATTATTCTTTCTTGTAGGTACCATTTCTCCTGCACAAAAAATGATGTGTGGCAATAACTATACATATATTCAATTTTTAAGTATTCTAACATAATTATCATGTAGTGGATATCCTGCCCTATAGGGGAGGGTTCGGCAGTAGGGGGGAAAATTTGTAACAGAAAGCTTTGTAAGGGTTAATGTTTAGAAATTACCCATATATATGTTTTGCAAATAAAAAGTATTAATAAAAAAAATTTGTAACAGAAAGCTTTGTAAGGGTTAATGTTGATGAATTACCCACACATGTTATACAAATAAAATTAAAAAAAAAATTTTTTAAATTTCTTATGTTGCTCTTTATAGCTCAGAATCTATAGTTTTGCAATGTCTAAGTTTTCTCTCTGCTCTAAATATGTTTCTTTAAATCTAGAATGATTAAAGGCAAACTGTTTTATCATTTACATTAAACACAAAATAACATCATGAGCAATAAACATCTCTGGTATATATATATATATATATATATATATATATATATATATATATATATGTTAATAAAACATTTTAAATGTTAGAGCTACAATGATGAAGTAATCTAATCATTTCATTTTACAGGTGAGGAGACTGAGTCACACAGTTTAAGTGACTTTTTCAGAGGCACATAGGTAATGTGACAGATTCAGAATTTACTTTTAGGTCTTCTGAGTTCTGAATCTCTGCATGATGCTTCAAGGTTTATTTTTAGACTTAATCTGGCATGGTTTGAGGATCTGAAAAGGGAAAGCAAAAATAATTTTTATGTTGTTTTTGTTTTGATGATTTTGTTTTCACTCCTCTTTTATATTTCTTCTGTACAGGAGATGTTCCTATAAAGTGATGATGTTTCATTGATATAAAACCACAGTAGAACAAAATTTGTACATCTAGGTTCTTATATTCTTCATGAAAGCCAAGTGGAAGGGCACTAATACCCAAGATACTTTCATTGCTTAAAATGTTTCTGGATCCATATGGAAAGCACCTTTCAAAACTAATTTAACAGTCTGCAAATAAAATAATCTCTCATTCTAGAGATCAAAATCTGATATAATAATCTTTCTGTAGTTAAAACAAAACAATGAAAGTCTCTATGATACTCACTACAACTCATAGAACCTGGCATATAGTAGGTGATAAACAAATGACTTGGTTTATATAAGAGTTGAATATCAGTGACTTGGTTTATAAAACTTTAAGGGTTTTTAAAGCACTTTCCCTACATTCCCATGAAGTAGTTTATGGAAGAAATTGTCTTAATTTCATAGGTATAAAACCTTTAGACTCAGAAAGTTTAAATTATCTGTTGAGGCTCTAATAACCAATTTAATTTTGTCTTTACAAAAGACAGATTATTACAAAGACCATCCCTTCTATCCACTCTATAACTATTGTTCAGAATATTTAGTTTTAAATGAGATTTGACTATTTTAAAAACAATAATTTTTTGATGTCTGGGTAAGATTTACATATTAATCTTATCTTTGTCATTAAATTGCAATGTGACCATAAGAAAATTACTTCTTATCTCTGTGCCTCAATTGTTTCATCCATAAAATAAAGACATAAGCATAGATAATCTAGAGTTTTTAACCTCTTATTAATGTATATGTCATGGTTCCCTTTGGCAATGTGCTGAAATATAAAGACCTCCTTCTGAAAATAGCTTTTAAAAATAAAAAATATAAAGTATTAAATAGGAATCAATTATTTTAAAAATTTTCAATTTTTTTAAATTAACAGACTTTAGGCTAAGGACTCCTGATTTAGAAATATTAGGTCTCTTTTGTCTCTAAACTCATCTGCTCTAAAGCAATTATCTATTTCTAAAATTTTCTCTTGTGTGTGTATACATACACAGGCACACATGTATGTATACATATATGTGTATGTGTCTATTTTTATTTTTTCCATTTAACAGTATCTTATTTTTTTCCAATTACATGTAAAGACAATTTTGAAAATTCTTTTTTTTAATGTGTAAAATGTTTTGATCCAATTCCCTCCTTCCCTTTCCTAATTCCCTCTCTAATATAGCAAGAAATTTGATATAGGTTATACATGTATAATCATGTTGAACCTATTTCCACATTAGTCACATTGTGAAAGAAAATCAGAACAAAGGAAAGAAATATGAGAAAGAAAAAAAAAATAACCTAAATGGTGAAAATAGAATGCTTTGATCTGCATTCAGACTCCATAATTCTTTATTTGCATGTGTATAGTATTTTCCATCATTAGTCTTTTTGAATTGACTTCTATTACCTTAATGCTGAGAAGATCAACCTGGCATAGTTTATCATTGCACAATGTAACTGTTATTGTGTATAATATTCTCCTTGTTCTGCTCAATTTACTCAGCATCAGTCCATGTAAGTCTTTAAATATTTTTTTCTGAAATTCATCTGCTCATCATTTTTTACAGAACAATATTTCATCATATTCATATATCACAACTTGATCCAAAATTGAAAGGCATCCTCTCAATTCCCAATTCTTTGCCACCAAAAAAAAAAAGCTGCTATAAATATTTTTGTCCATGTGGGTTCTTTTTTCTTATGATCTTTCTTTTTGGCTTACCGACCTAATAGTGGTATTGCTGGATCAAAGGGCATGAACAATTTTGTAGTCCTTTGGGCATAGTTCCAAATTGCTCTCCAGAATGGTTGGATTAGTTCACAACTATACCAACAATGCATGTATTCCAATTTTCCCAAATTTCCTCCATATTTATCATTTTCCTTTTTTGTCATATTAGTCAAAATGATGGGTGTGAAATGGTATATTAAAGTTCTTTTAATTTGCCTTAGTATAATTTATACTGATTTAGAGTATTTTTATATGATTATAGATGTCATTAACTTCTTTATTGAAAAACTGCCTGTTCATATCATTATACCATTTATCAACTGGGAAATGGTTTGTATTTTTTCAAATTTGATTCACTTCTTTGATTATTTGAGAAACTAATTTTTCAAAATCAGAAACAATGTAAGAATTATTTCCTATATTTCCACTTTCCTAATCTTGGTTGCATTGCAGACATCTTGGCTTCACCTCCATCTATGAGAATGTGTGTGTGTGAATGTACATACTCATGGAGTGTATTGATATTCAACTCTTATCTGTGACTCCAACAATGTGTAAGACAAACAGTGCCCACCTCAGTGAATTATCTCAGCAGATCAGTTAAACCAGTCTACAAGGTGATATGCCTTCCAGAAGTGAATGACAAACTCATGATTGCCACTTGCAGGAAAATGCCACATGATCATCATAAGTGTGTGTGTTCCCACCATGATGAATCCTGATGAGTTAAAATAAAAATTTTATGAAGACTTTCATATGTTAGAAAGGGCAAGATTGTACTTTTGTGTTAACTTTATTGCCAAAGTAGGCAATGAGTATCAGGCATGGCAGCAAGTTCTTGGGAGGAAGTGAGGAAGGAACAGCAACAGCAATGGTTACTTATTACTGAAGACTTGCATGTCCTTTGACTTTCTCATCACCAACACCATCTTTCATTTGCCTCAATGCAATAAAACTTCATGAATTGACCCCTAAAGTGAGCAGTCCTTTTAATAGATAATGTTATATTAACAAAAAGAGACAGACAAGAGGTGAGAGGATTAAAAGTATTGTGTGGTACAGAGTTCTGGACTGATTTTCTCCAAACTAAATATTCATATTTAACAAAAGTAGTGGCTCAAAGAAAAATAACTTCCAAAAGACAACATCACCCAATTAGAACATTTCTCTGAGAGTGAACAGTTTATTGTTAACTTGTAAGGAAGACTAAGTCAACACAGGTGCCAACAATGGAATAGAAAAGGAGTGGGCAGCCTTCAGAGATTTTTTACACAACAGCACATTGACTTATCAGGGTAAGGATACTTGCAAACATCAAGATTGGCATGATGAGGAAATTCAGAAGCTTCTAAATAAAAAATGAGAATTCCACAGATTTTATTTGAAAGACAATTCATCTATTTCTAAGGAGGTAAAGTTTAATTTTATCAAAAATAAAGTGAAAGCAAAGATTTTAAGTTTAAGTTTAAGTTTAAGCCAAAATGCTTTTATCATTCTTGCAGGTTATTTATGGTCCAAAGACTATAGTGCTTATTAATTTCTCAGCTTTTTGGTGAGCCACATAGCTTAATGTTAAGGACTTGATCTTGGAAAGAGGGGCTGAACACTTCCATTTTTTTCAATAAATCATCATTAACAAAACTGAAGTCATTGATCACATGCCTTAGATTGAAGTCAATCCTGTCTTTGGCAAGACTATTAACAACAGAAAAAAAAGGATTGAATTTTATTAGATGTTTCTCACATTTAAAAAAAAGTGCCTAATGCTTATTCTATCCAGGTGAGATTTAAAGGCAGAGGGTCTGCTGCTCATAGAAAAACTGTTGTAAATTTTCAAGATTATATGGCAAGGAGATCATCTCTTATTTGTTCAAGGCTGCCTCCATTGCCCATATTTATAAAGGAAGAGAAAGGGCATTTTTGCCCAACAATCATTGGGGGATATCTCTCTCTTAGTCAGTGCTAGCAAATTTCTTGTCAGAATCCTCTTTAATAAACAAACTGAAGTTCATTTGGAAGGAATAGATTGATGGAAAAACCAATGTAGCTTCAGACAGCACCAAGGAATGATTAACATGGTTATGGCTGACTGAGTAATCCAAGAGAAATTACAAAATAGAACAGAGGTCTGTTTCATTGACTTTGATGCTGTCAGTTGTGAGGGCTTGTCGAAGATCCTGAAAAAAATTGGTTGCCTGGAGAAGTTCATTAGTATTGTAGACCAATTCAACAATGCTATGCTTGCCTGGATTGTGTCCATTGTTAATGGACAACGTTCTCGAATTTTCCCAGTCACTAGTGCTGTAAAGGAGGGCTCTATGCTTGCTCCCATGATTTTAATATGATGTTTTTTAGCAATGTTGTTAGATACTCAAAGAGAATAAATGGCATCAAGATCAGCTACTGCACTGACAATAAATTATTTAACTTGACTAGGCTACAAACCAAAACTAAAGTGGAGAGACAGTTGGTGCCTGATCTATCTATCTATCTATCTATCTATCTATCTATCTATCTATCTATCTATCTATCTATTTTAAGATCCTCTTAGATTGAAAGGCAAGAGAATATGGTTTGTTTCTTTGTATATATGCTAATTTTGGCCTAATAACACCAAGAAACAGAATTTCTCTACCAGCCAGCACTGAATCCTCTGTATATAAAACCATTGGTTATAGTAAATGGAGAGAGTTTGAATGGTATGGATAAATTTACTTACTTTGGCAGTATACTTTCCAGAAATGTACACAGGAGATAAGGAGGTTGATGCACACTTTGACAGAGCTAGCTTAGTGTTTGGGAGGCTCTGAAGTAAAATTTGAGGAAGAAGAGATATCTGGTTGCCTACCAACTTACAGAACCATTTGCTAACCTCATTATTATGTGCTTATGACACCTGAATAGTATATTGGTGCCATTTCAGGAAACTGTATCACTTCAATTTAAATTATTTTAGGAAAGTCCTGGGGC
Source organism: Myrmecobius fasciatus (assembly GCA_023553655.1). Taxonomy (NCBI): domain Eukaryota; kingdom Metazoa; phylum Chordata; class Mammalia; order Dasyuromorphia; family Myrmecobiidae; genus Myrmecobius; species Myrmecobius fasciatus. Next base: position 57,893 of record JAJPUD010010458.1, read on the forward strand.
AACTAGATGCCACAGTGGATAGAGCACCAGCTCTAAAGTCAGGACTACCTGAGTTCAAATCTGGTCTCAGATACTTAACACTTCCTAGCTGTGTGACCCTGGGCAAGTCACTTAACCCCAAGTGCCTCAGCAAAACAAAACAAAACAAACAAGCAAACAAACAAACAAACAAAACTTCTGAAGATCATTTGGTAAGATATATTACCAGAAACTGAAGTATTTTCTCAACCTGAACTGCCAAATAGTTGAGAGAGTTCTATCAAATTTTGATAGAGCTGGCCGTGTTGTTAAAAAGCCAACTGTACTTTTACCTAAAAGTCTTTTTCATAGAGAACACACAAAATCTCACACAGAAATCAGAAGAAACCATGCAAGGACACTCTTAAGGTCTCTCTGAAGAATTCTGAAATCAATTTTGAGAAGTGGGAGGCACTGGAAGCTGATCATCCACCATGGTATGCCTGCATCAAAGAAAGTACTATGCTTTATGAGCAAAACAGAATTGCAGAAGGTCAAAGGAAAAGATGCAAAATTAAGAGACATCTATGCACTGAATGTTCACATGGATTATTTATGCCCAACCAGTGATAGATCCTCATGAACTTATATTGGTCTGATCAACCATAGTCTGACACATTCTACCTTGGCACTGACATAGTGACGCTATTTTGTTCCTCTCTGATAATAAAGGACAACCAATCAATCTAATCTAATTATTGTCTATTATATATTTATACATATAACTCAACTCTAAACTATGTATTTATCTGTCTGTCACCTATTATCTTCATATAAATAACAGTTATGTATAAAGTATATCATATATTGAATGTACATATTTATATGAATATAATATATGTGCTAAATACTAAATGCATACATGACTACATATATATATTATTAAACTATTATCCACATGTTATCTTTCAAAGTTGGTTGTAGACTTCTAGAAGAAAAGGAATGAATTTTTGCCTTTGTAACTCCAGTGTTTAGCATAATGACAAACACATAGTAAGCACTTACTGTTTGTTGATTGAAATCTAGCTTCTCTCTTATTCATTTTACAGGTGAGTAGATTAATGAGGTTACATGACTCGGCCAAGCTCCCATAGATTAAATGTTCCAACTTAAATCTAAGTGAGATTCTCTGTCAATGTTTGTTTTTTTGTTTTTGTTTTTTACTCTACTTAGTTTCCCCATTAATTTGCCTTTCTTGGATGTTTCAGAATCTTTCATTAAGAATTTGAATTCATTAACATTGATGAGACTGATATACATTTCATCTTAGATATTTTAAAACTATTTAAACCATTTTAATATGAGGGAAGAAATGGAAACAGCCCTGATTTATTTACATGTAAATTCTCTGGCAAATTTAGATGTTTTGTGAACTGTTTTAAGCTTTTTTTTCTTTAAAGAATGGAGGAGAATATTTCTAGGGATTAATTAATTCATATAGCCTTAATTCTCATTTTCATTTCTAAAACCCAGAATTCAGTATCAAGATTGACCCTGGTGAATTTAGAATCATAAACTCAAAGCTAAAATACATCTTAGTTGTTAACAAATCCAACTCTATCATTTTATAAATAAGAAAATGGAGGCCCAGAGTGGTTAAGTAATTCTTCAAGTTTATATAGCTAGTAAATTTCAGAAGCAGGATTTTAATTCAGCTTTCTGACCCCAAATCTCTATCCATTTGATCAGAAGAAATTACCTTTTAATTATGAGATAAATTTATTTAAGCAAATCTTTCTGAATAAAAGCTATATTTCTGATGAGATAGGCTAAACACACCAGTTCTCTAATTGAGTGGCCTTTATATGGTCAAAGTTTATCCTTAAGACCCACATATGCAATAATTTCCATGCAATAGAGTGTAGAAGATACAGTACATAGGAAAAAGATATTAAATTTTTTTGTCATTTTATCTTAGAGTTTTTAAGAATTAAAGACTTTTAATTCTAATAATCAGCATTGCACCTGGTCCATCATATTTCATTTAAGGCATCATACTTTAAGATTGGCAATGATGATCTGGAAATGATATAAAGTTGATTAAGGAAGTAGATCTCATGAAAATAAATTAAAAGAAAAAGAAATAATGTTGTTATTGTTGTCCTTGTCATTGTTGATGTGTGTATTTGTTTTTTCCTAGAAAAGAGAAAGGTCATGGGACAGCTAGGTGGCGCAGTGGATAGAGCATCAGTCTTGAAGTCAGGAAGACCTGAGTTCAAATCTGGCCTCAGACACTTAACACATCCTAGCTCTATGACCTTGGGCAAATCACTTAACCCCAATTGCTTCAGAAAAAAAAAGAGAAGAGAAAGGTCAGAAGGGCAATAGATTAACAATCTTCAAATATGTGATGGGATTATGTCACCATCATCATCATCATCATTGTCCTGGTTATTGTCATCATCTTTGTCATTATCATCAACATACTCATCAACAGTTAACTATTATATAGCATTTTAAGATTTAAAAAGTACTTTACAAATATTATTTAATTTTTTCTTTACAATAATACTTATTTTATTATCCTTATTTTAGAGATGGAGAAACTGAGGCAAGCAAGGTTTAGAAGACTTACCAAGAATCACACAGCATTAAGTATATTAATTCAAGTCTTTCTGACCTGAAATCTAGAGCTCTATCCACTGTGCTACATAGGGAAGAAAAATTTTACTTGCGAGAACATATACAGAACCAAGGACGAAAACTACAAAAGGACCAATTTCCCCATGATAAAACAATAAAGGCTGCCTAACAATCAAAACAAGCAAAACTGTTTGACATTAGGAGAGCTTGTCAGGACAGTCATTTTACCATGCCTGGAGGTTTCATGAGAAGCTGAATGACTATCTGTAAGGATTAGTACAGAGTCAATTCCTATACAGTTATATTTTGTATTAAATGACCACTGAGAGCGTCTTCTCCAATAGCCTTGTTATATCTACTATATTTTTGAGATGAGTAAAATTTTACTAAAGCTTAGGAAACATTGTTCTTTTTTTCTTTTAATTTGAAATATCTTCCTTGGAGATGAGATTATTAGGACATGATATTTCTTCCAAAAAGAAAAAATTGAAATAATCATAAAATTGAAAAGTTATTTTAATAAATGCATATATAAATACACATAATAGTTTTGTATTTTTGCATTGTCTTCATCAATGTGAGTCTGTCACATAAATTTTAATGCATGATTTATGGTTACAAATTCATTTTTTCATTCTCATTTATTATGGGGTGTCACATTTTATCATAGCTATATTTAATCATCTCCTGTCTGCATATTAATGGTTACAAATATGATACCTGTGTAGAACTAGGAAGCCAGTAGACGTAAATGTCTTGGAGTGCAAGGTTGAGTGCTTTGAAAAGTGGGGTTGAATAAAAAAACTTTTAGCTATCTTTGTACATGCATATGCATCATGGACTAGTTCTTGTAGTCAAAAAAAAAAGGTGTCTTTTTCTACTTTGAATATTCCAATTTATATGGATTGAATTTTTATAAGCATTCTTATATGGTTAATATGTAGATCCATAGATATATCTAGCATAATCCTAACCTGAGATCATGCAAGGTAATTAGAAATTCATTTAGAAACATTAATATCAAAGCAAATGTACTGATAGGCTTTTACAAATGGATTCACATCTTTATTGTCTCACTGCATAAAAAGAGGAAACAAAATCTCATTATTTCTATAGCATTTTGAAGTTTGAAAAGCATTGTCCTTGCAACAACCCTGTGAGTTAGATAGAGTTCAATAAGTAGGTAAGACAGATATTCTAATAACCATTTTATTTTATTTTTTTTTATTTTTATTTTTTTTATTGAAGCTTTTTATTTGTATAACATATGTATGGGTAGTTCCCCAACGTTGATCTTTACAAAGCTTTCCATTACAAATTTTACACCCAGTCCCCTCCCCTCCCCTAGATGGCAGGAAGTCTAATGCTAATAATGTTGAAATGCTTGAGAAGTTATGCAAGAAAAATCCTATCTACAAGAAAAAAAAAAAAA
>JAJPUD010010459.1:0-18691 GCA_023553655.1 Myrmecobius fasciatus
TAACTCTAAATGCAGAGCTTCATCCATTCTCCCATACTCCTTCTTTCTCAAAAGTGTGGTGGGTCAAAGATGAAATGACTGAGGAAACAACCTTCTGAGCATTTTGATTTATTAAACAATATATGCCAATTGCTCAACAAATTGGGATGAGGCCCCTTCCTCAGCTTGGGGTTGTTAAAAACAATTAATGAAAAAAGACCAACTAATTGAAAGGAAGAGATACAACAACCGGGAATACAATTTCTAATTGGAGGAAAGATTAGGGACTTTCCAAATTGGGAGGGACAGAATGAACAGATGTAATTCCCTGAAATCTGAAAAGGAGGTCTCCCACACCCACCAAGTGACTGTATACAATCAAAGGAACCTAAAAACAATAACTAATTGATCTGTATGGGATTAGTTTTCAGATAAGACATATAGATTGCTTGGGATTATCATTGATTATTAATTATGAGAAAACTTTTTTCATTAATCTTTGAATCTGACTGAGTTTCTAGTCAGCATAAACTAGGTCCTTAGATAAGGATCTCTAAACAGCAGGTAAAAGTGGTCCAACTTCACAGCCATGCAGGGCTACATTCAAACAATATGATATTTTCCCCTTAATTCCCACAACTGCATAAAGTTTTCTTATAGGACAGAAGCTGGACAAAACCTATAATTGAATAGAAAGGAAACTGAGCTAGCTCCAGAACTGAGTCATAAAATGGAGTCAGTGTGGTTTAACACAATTAACTTGCAATCCTGATCCCTGCAGTTCTTTCAATTTCTCCTTTTTTGATTTGTGGGTCACTGAGGAAAATAGGAATAGATAGGATAACATGTCATTTGAATCATTTATCTATAAGCCAAATCTATATGATTTTTCATGAATACATAATCAGAATTATAGACAATAAGGGAAGGAGGACCCCTCTTTTTTAATTTCAGAGAATTGCATCTGTTAGCATTCCCCCTCCCACTTTGAAAAGTCCCTATTCTCTCCTCCAATTAGAAATCATATTACCTGATATTATCTGTATAGTTTTCTTTTAATTAATTGATCTTATTTGATTGTTTTTAATGTATAAAAATCTGTCTTTTCTTGCATTCAAAGGCCTCATCTTAAACTAAAGAAGGAATCTGGTCCCAACTTATTAGGCATTGGAAATACTATCTATCAACATCATCATCATCATCCAGGCAAAACTACAAAGTAAATTAAGTTTCAAGAATTATCATTGGAATGAAAGACTGAATTTATTCTGCTTAGGCTTAAAGGGAAGCTCTGAGGTAATGGGTAAGGTGTTACAGGGAAACAAATTTTGTCTTAATAAAGGGAAGAACTTCTTAGTAATTATAACTGTCCCATAATGGAATAAGTCATCACATAGTAATTTTCAAGGAGCAGATGGATGATCATAGGATAAATGACATTCAAGGTACATTATAATTCTGTGACCTTATGGGTAAGTGAATATTTTCCCTGTTTCTTGTCTCTTTCTTCCTACTCCTATCATTTGTCCCTCTGTCTCCCCATTCTGAGAGAATGCCCATATAGCATTCTCTGTTATCCAAACTACTTTATCCTATCCCCTCTTCCTCAGAACTCTACCTATAATCCTCACTAATTAATATATGACCCCTTTGTTGTCTATGGCGTTTAGTATTATTGTGCTTAGATACACAAACACACACATACACATATACAAACACAAGCTCCATATATATGTATTTATGTATGTGTTTCACAACTCTCTCTTACTTTCAGGTAGCTTACTATCTATCTGGGAACCAAAACAGATGCATAAAGAGGTAAATAACCTGAAGAATCTAAGCAAATACTTCCAGACATTCAGAGGAGCAGCTCACTGTGGACTGAGAGTATTGGGGATTACTTCAAGGAGTAAAAGGGTGGAAGGAAGGAAAAGGTCCAAGGATGGGAAATTCAGATTTGGAAGAAATAAAAAAGGACATCTAGTCCAGGACAACCAGGACTACTTTTAGAGAGGAGGTACTGAGACTTGGATATGTTGAATGATTTAGCTAAGGTCACATAATAAATTGCAGAGCCAAGATTTGAGTGCAGTTCTCTGACTCCAAATCCCCTGTACCCTTTCTCTTCTACCTACTTTTAATCTAGGTAATATTAGAAGAGCTAGGGGAGAGGAGGAGTCTGCAATGCACTTGCAGGACTCGGGGAACAAGGAGTAAATCCTGGGCTTTTCATTCCTAGGTAGGCTCCTATCCTTTCAACTTCCCCTCACTACCCAGAATCAAAAGCTTAAAACCCAGCAAAATACAATGGTCTCTAGAGTATTACAAAAGGGTCATTAAAGCACTATTCTAAGGTCAAACTCTGACCTCCAGCACTCACAGGGCAACTGCTTTTGAGGTGGGTTTGGGATCTCCATTCTGCTTTTGCCTGCAGGCATATAGGCCACATAAACCTAAGTCTCTGGAAGCTTTGTTTCCGAAGAGGGAGGAATTTGTGGCTTCCCCAAACCCCTTGTTTAGTTCAAAGAAGCAGCATTGACAAAACGGATTCCTTTGCCTTTAGGTTTTACTTATCCTTGGATATTAATTTAGGTTTTAATTATCCTCAGAGTCCTGGATTGTTTGGTAGAAGTTTGTGCATACTGATTTTCCCTGCATCTCTTTAACCCATCCACGACAGCCCTACAGGCTTCATTCTTCCATTTTCTCCTCCCTTTCTCTTTCCTCCCTCCCTCCATTTCAGATGATCTTTCCTTCTCAAATCCTTTTTTTACTTTAACCCTCCTGCCTTGCACACCCCCAACCCTTAGTCCCTTCCACCCTTTCCTTCTTCAGCTCCTGCCTCTTTAACTCCTATCTCTAAGATCTGAAAGCCCGGAAAAGCCCCTAAATCAGGAACACACTGCAGATATTGGGGCCCTGTGGAACGCTTGCTAGTTACATCTTTGTCAGCGTTGCTGCAGCCAACTCCCATTTGATGGGTTAATGTTTCTTTTATGAAGTGAGGACACCTGATTTCTGTCAGTGCTTGGCTTAAGAATGCATCATCAGCACTGTCTTCCTGGACAGCCATATCAAATAGACAGAAGAAAAAGTAACCCAACTGGTAATCAGATTCCAGGGAGAGGACGTCAGGGCAGCACCTGCTTCCCCTGCCTTGTGGAGGCCTCTGTTTTCAGGCAGAGTGCTCTGCTGTACAAAGAAGTCTCTTGTGCACACAGTAGATAGAGTTACAGCAAGTTGGAGCGCTCTGTTTCAGCTGATGTTTGGGAAACTGTTGACCTGCTGCAGTTTGTTCAGGAGCTTGACATTTTTTTCCTTTCTCACTCAAATAAGGAGGTTGGATTTGCTGGTAGGAAACTGAGCTCCTTTCCAAAAGGAGCAATCTAGGATCTAGGGTCTCAAGTCCAGGCCACAGAACACAAATGGAGCCCTCCTGACTTCCATGTATTCTGAGGGCTGCAGCTAGACAGTAGGTCTGATGCTGGGCATGGATATGAGAAAGAACATTCTTATCTAGAGCTTCCCTTCAAGAAAATACAATTAAAGGTATGGGCAAGAGTATCCTGGAACAGATCTCCTAAAATCTGATTTTCACCATGTTCCAACTCTTTCTACTTTATAGTAAAACTAGCCATCTTTTCTGGTTCTCTGGAAAATGAAACAGGGAACAGAGGATAACTTCTCAAGTAGCCAAAATCATTTCCACTATATGAAGGGCAGCCATCAAGAATAAATCTGTGGTCTTAACAGATGTTGGAGAATGAATAAAGGGAAGTTGTCAGTTCAGTATCTCTCCTTCCTTCAGTCCATTATTTTCTGGTTTTAGACACTAACATCAGAGATGAACTGACTGGACAAAAGAGTTGGAGGTCAGGCTCAGTTGAGTAGGAAAAGCCAAACCATGTAATTTTGCCCAAGGCCCCACCTTCCTAGAGTTCCACCATTATCCCAGATCCTATTCTGATTGACCAATCAGGGGAAAAGGGCCTCTGTGACCTTCCCTTCTAAATTATTGTGTCTCTGGGGTGGGACTACTTCTGCTCAAAAGGCTATCCACATTCCTAGGATGCTGCATCATTGGGAAGAGTTGCTGAAAGGTGATTTGCTTCAGGGTGAGTTTTCAGGAGATGCCTCATGTTACATTGCTGGAGAAATGGTTTGAAGGCAGGGGTCAATCATCAACAATCTCTGCTCCTATCCTAGCTGGCATCTGAAAAGAATGATCTAACTTGAAGGGTCCTTGACCAGAGGCCCCCATGCCCTTTTGTCTAGTGCAGTTTTAGGCACCAGAGGGATGCTACTGGGATACAAGGAATGGAGTGAAGAGAATATAATAGTCCCTCTTCTCTTTCCATATCAGGTCATTAGAACATTCACAATATGTCATTAAGAGTTTACAAAATGTCACATTTATATTTTGCTTTAAGGTATATACAGTTAGAACTGTAGGGGTACTGGATAGAGAGCTGGCTTCAGAATTAGCAAGACCTGGACTCCAAAATGAACTCTGACTTACACTGCTCCTGTGACTCAGGTCAAGTTTAAACTCTTAGAACATTAGGCAACTCTTTTTGATTATAAGTTGTAGAGAAGATATAGATTTGTCTTGATAGAGAAAATTTCCTTACCTAGGAGTTTCCTGTGTCAATAAAATCATAGGTCTAGTACCTTTCTCTTTCAGATTTATGAACCATTTCTTTTACAATGGCATTTTTCTTACTACTTATTGTTCCTATTTCTCAGATGAGGAAAATGAAGCTCAAAGAAACCAGTAAATATTAGTAGTAAATATTAGAGCCACGATTAGAGCCAACTAGTAAATGTTCCAGCCATATTTCAAATCAGGTCTCTCCTAATTCTAAGCCTCCCCCCCTTTCCACTATGGATGGTATCTCCATGAATCTTTCAGCAGAAGGCATTCAGAGATACTTCAATCTACTCTCCCCTTTCCTCAGCTGAATTTCCCTCCTCCAAGAATCCATTCCCTGCCTATCTCCATGAATTATCTTTCTTTCTTTGGAGCCTCAGACTCTGAGCAAGTCCAAATGGAAGGACTTGATTGTTCAAAGTGCCTCTGGTCCAAACATTGTTAGACACAATTGTCCATGATCAGTTCTCCTTTAGGGCTATTATCTGAAATGAGGACACCAAGGTGAGTTAAGTGAATTTTGGGGGGAAATCCATACTTGGCTGCTTCAGCATTCACAACCTAGACAGTCATTAGTTCCTGATTCCTGTGTGTTGGGGAGGCAGGGAAGGAGTGAAGGGAGGCCTCTGACATAAATACTGCCCAGTGTGTTTTTATTACCACATAATCCATGCTTATACCACTTGTCCACATACCACTGGTTAATGGAAACCTCATGTTCTTCTGCTCCTAGCAGGGTTGTGGTTAACTCTTGACTTCCCAGCCTGCAAGAAAGGCCAAGGGGAAAATCCTTTTCCAGGAAAGAAAGCTGGGCTTCTCAGACACTGAGGCGCTGCCCCAGCTGCCCCTCGTGCTGAAGGAAGTTGTCATGGGGAGGAGCTTTTTCCAGAACTTTAATGAAGGCAGGAATGAGGCAGGTCAAACTAGTGGAGAGATTCCACATAATAGCCTAAGACACCCTCTATATGAAACCAGAGCCATCCCCTGGGTACCATGAATTGAGGCCCTCCAGCATTGCAGCAAGTAGCCTTCTGGGCAGTGACTGGGAGAGAGGGGAGGTAAGGAGGTGTTAGCTCTGTCAGATGGTACTACTAAAAATCTAAAGTTTAAAAACCCACATATCTTTAGTCCATCTTATAAAAAGAGGTCTTTGGAAGAGATGATCTCTAAGGTCCTTTCCAGTTGTAGCGTTCTAAACCTTATTTCTTATGTCATCACCAAGGTCAAGTGTATGAAATTGCCACATCCAATCTCTATCCCAGCTACTTCTTGTTTTCAGTGCTTTAATCCTTAAGACTTGCCTTGATATTCATTTTAACTTGATGTTATCAATATGAAAATGGTGGTTTGGGAGGAAAACACACTTGAATTTAAATCCAACTCTCTTTTACGATCCTCCTATTCTGAGTTTGAGATGGACTTGATTCCATTCCTCAGGGATTCTTAACATAGAGTAAGTATTCTAAAATAATTGGTTTTCTTTGTATTCTTATGCATTATATTTTATCAAATTAAAACCATTATTTTGTGAAGGGATCTACAAGTTTCACCAGACCCTGGCCCCGCCAAAAAAAAACATAAAATAGTTTAAGGACTCTTTCCTGGGATGCTTTTCTATAAGCAAACTAGGAAACCATTCCTTTTGTCACTGCCATTTGTCAGGGCTTCCTTCCCAAAAAGGAAAATCATAGGGCAGAGATCATTGGAATGGCAGAGTCCTTAAGAGTTTAGACCACCATACTACCCTCATTTTACAGATGTGAAAATAACCTTACATAGGTCGTGTCTGTTTAAGAAATATGCATGCTGTTGCCTATAATTATAACTCTTACAGAGATTGGAATGTTCCTTGAGCCACTCTGAGAAAGATTTGATAACAGAAAAATCAAGGTTTATAATAAAAATGAAAAAAAAAAAAGACTGCTAACTACTTCTATTTAAGTGAGTGCCAGAGACATGGACAGAAGAATGGTAGATGAAGGATACAGAAATTCATAATAAACAATACCTAGAAAGGAGGGCAATTATGATTCTTGTGGCCTCAGATGGACCATTAATGGGATGGCTAGTGGGGAAATCAGTTATGTGGTGATCACTAGGAGCCACCATGAGGTCATCAAGAATGAGTCACCTCTGATTTTTAAAGGAAAATAGACTTGCTAGGGTGCAAGATGAAGGGAATTCTGTATATTGAACTGGAATTTCAGCAAGATATTTAACAAAGCACAATATAAAGAAAATGGATTGAATGATAACACTGCTAATTATATCTAGCTAGTTAGGAATTAATTGAATGATCATATCCAAATATTTGTGTTAACAGATTGAAGTAAACAGTGGAAGTTTTCTAGTGTAGTGCTCCAGCATTCTGCCCTGTTGAGGGCTTTTCTTAATGATTCTAGTGAAAGTACATAAGGTATTGCTATCAAATAATGAATTTACTTGAAACCATATGAATAGGTCATATGTTACATCAGAAAATCAGCATTCAAAAAGATTTCAAGCAAGATGGACGAGGGATGGCTAAGCCATAATTTATATGAAAAGAAAGTTGTTGTCTGTCCTTTGTTCTCAAAGAAGACCATGATATTAGGGAGTTGATGCCATGACATTTAAATGAGGGAGGGCTGTGCAAAGTCACCTGCCTCACTTTTCCCTCCTGAGCCATCTGGGTCTAATGACCACATATAGATAAGACAACTGGAGATGACTCTGGATGCAATGGGAAACACCAGCCTTTTGAAACTAAGATTTTGATAGGTCTCAGTTGGACTGAAGCCCCACTCATTCAGTGATTAAGGGTAGGTAGCAATTGAAGCCAAGAATCTCCTCTTTCAGTTAGTCCAAAAAAAAAAAAAAAACCCAAAATCTAAATAAATAAATAAATGAATCTGGATAGGGAAGACCCTCAGGGTTTCTGGCCAAGCAGAAATGACTGCTATTTACATTCAATCTGAGTCAATTAGAACCCAAAATAATGACCAAATGGACCATCTCCAGTCACCCTGATCTATATTTGGTCAGTGGACACTGATGTCTTTGGAGGGGAAAGTGAAGCAGGTGACCTTGCCCAGCCTTTCCTTACACACACAAATCCAATTCACTTGCATGTCATAGTATCCAAGAACAAAGGACAAACAACTGTGAATAGAATTGGTCTGCATTTGGTCAGTTAGAAGACTCCTTCCTTTCCTCCTTTCTCTTTTTCTCCCTCTGTTCTTTTCTCCCTCCCTCCTTCTTTCCCTCCTTCCTTCCCTCTCTTGCTTCTTCCCTCTCTCCCTTTCTTCTTTCCTTCCATCGTTCTTTCCTTCTTACCTTTTTCCTTCCTTCCTTCCTTTCTTCCCTTCCTTCATTCTTCCCTCTTTTCTTCTTTCCTTCCCTCTCTTCTTCTTTCCTTCCTTCCTTCCCTCTGTACAAGGGTACACCAAAAAGTTAGGGTTCCAGAGCAGTGTTATGAGGTATCTTAAAAGAATTTACAGGTTCAGACCTATCTCCAAGTCAAGCGATAAAGCTTATTGTAATTATGTCCATTAAAGCAGGCTAAGTTCCAAAAGAAGTTAGGAAAAAACCAAGGACAAAAAGATAAGTTTATAGGGGAAAGTTAGTGAAACCAGTTGCTTCATGTCACTGATATGCTAGTTTTGTGGCTTAGGGGTGGAGTCGAGAAGTGCCCTAGTTTTGTCTTTGTGTGCAGGTGCAGGTGTCCTCGGGGCACAGCTCACAGGGAACTTTCCTGAGGTGTGATTTTAGACCCGAAACATCACTAAGTCAAGTGGTGACTACCCATTTTGTTTGGTCCCTGTATCAACTTTAAACTTCATTATTGTTGCTCATTAATCTCAGAAACTCTGTTATCATGGACCAACAGGCTGTTATCTGACAGAGAGCAATATTTGTAGCCATAGCATCCTGGTCATATAGAGTAAACTGGGGCAGGATAATCTATGGGAAGAAATATATCATTTCCAACTACATCATTCCCAAGGCCAGGTAGTCTTATGGTTATTGCTGTATCTCCCCTAGAAGCTAGACAACATCACCTCCCTCCCTTCTTCCCTCCTTCCTTCCCTCTATCCACATAGGTTATCATACCCCTACCTACAGATGCACTTTAAAAGCATTTTTCCTTTCTTCTGCACCTCAGGACCCTCCCAAAATATCTTGGGGTTTACTAGCTAGATTTCTTTCTTAAGGACCAGGCCTTATACCAAAACCAATCTGATTCTAATTGGTCACCAATAGGTCCTAGGCTAAGCCCCTTTGGGTCATTATGAAAAGAAACTTGAGTTTTAGTGGAATGCAATTCAACATGATTCAACAGTGGGATGTGAAAGCCAAAAAAACCCTAATAAGATCTTGTGTTGATAGCAGCACAGCATCCACTATGAAGGAGGTTACAATCCATTGTATTCTATCATGGTCAGACCACATCCAAATTATTGTCTTCTGGATGTTATGTTTTAAATAGAACAATTTTAAGCTAGAGGAATTTCAGAGAAAGATGAAAGGACCACAAAAAGATGAATAACTATGTTGAATAAGAATCAGTGGAAGGAACTGGAGATTTTTAGCCTGGAAAATAGAAGGGTTGGTGGGAGGGATATTTTTAACTTGCATTTAATCTCTCCTCTCCTAGAGTGCCAAGAGTCAGTACTAACCTCTTGAGGTTTCAGTTCCACAGGAGAAAATGAGTAGGGATAGAAACTATAGATCACCATGGGTATAGTGTTTCCAGTAGCTACATGAGTCTTTCTTTCTCTCCTGTATGTCTTTTCGAATCATAGGATTTACAAGAAGAAGGAACCTAAGAAATCATCACTTTGAAGCCCTTCCCTTTAGATATTTTGGTAGAATAAAAAAAAACACTGGCATGAGAGTCAGAAGATATGAAATCAAATTCCATAGAAAGACATTATTACCTTTAATGGTATTGATCATTTGTTTGGCTCATCTAGAACCAAGATAGTTACTTTCAAGGTTGCTATCCTCAGAAAGTATTTCAATGCTGCTTTACCAGCTCTGGGAAAGGAACATACCTATATAGGAGGAATTCCTTCCTTCTTTCCTTTTCTTTCTCCCCTCAAGGAAAAAGGCTTTCCTCTTAAGATTGCAGATCCAGAATGGACTAAGTCCTGAGGAGACTAAGGAAATTCTAACTGATTGAAAAATTTAAGATGATCTGGCATCAACCATTCAATCCAGTCTCCCTAACCCCATCCTACTCAAAAATTTTCCATACTAGGGATGTTTGAGGGCTATGCAAGAGCTCCCTGCACTTCTCCTACCCTGACACATGGAAGTGTCTGAATAGGTGAGGGAATATCTTGTTGGGGAAGTCATTCAGAAAATTTCTTCTATTAGTTGTTCTACCTTGGTGACTTCTTTCTATAAATTTTTTTCAGTTCTCCAATAAGATTGAAAAAACAATCCTGATAGACTTTCTTTTAAGATTAAGGAGAAACCACAGTCCCGTCATAGCTCAGTCCATTCTTTGAATAGATCACTCCAATCTCTATTGCTTTCTCTGATGGTTTTTCTCTGTGGTTTAAACTTAAGATGCATGAAGAATCCAAATTTGGACTTTCAGTCAAGTCAGAAACAATGAGCATCCCCAGTTATTGAAACAGAGAGATGGATCAGTGCTAGCTTTTCTCAAACTTCTAGGCAACAAAGCAAAGTTTTTATGCCATCTCTCCTTGCCCTACTTATTAGAAGATGCCTGGCATGCTGAAACCCCTGGGAAGTTGCCATAAAGTGGCAATCCATCCAGCGAGTGATGTTGATGGGATTTGAGCATTAACTCACCAGTGTAGAAAGCCTGGGCACTTGTGAGGTTATCAGTGTAATGGATCCTGGCATTCCACTCTGACCATCTTTACAAATGTCACTTTCATTTTATTGTAAATTAACCCCAATCTCTTCCCAAAGCTCCAAAATAAAACTTCTTTGCAAACAACCAGCCCCATCTGCTCTGTTGTTAAAAATACCCCAACATGAAATGCACATAAAGCATTAGATAAACACATAATGAGAGGCATTGTATGCTGGTCACTGTTCCATTCCCTTGCTTCCATCAGAGAGGAATGAGTGCATTTCCCCTTCTTTCAGAGAAAGGGGCAAAAGGGAACCCAAGCTCTCTAGTTTATGTCAGGTAGATTTCTCTAGGAGGACCCACAAAGAATCCATAAGACCCTTTAATGCATGAGGATTTAATTCATTCAGCAGGCTTCCTTTTCTATTCCTTTATCAATTATTCACCTCAGAGGGACACAGTGTCTCTCTGCCATTGCCAAAGGCTCTAAGGATTCAGTCTCATTTCTTCTCCTAAACTAGGTAACCCTTGACATCTGGTATTTGAATGGACCAAGCCATAAAGAGTCCATACATCACAGCAGTTTGTGCCAACCCCACCTGAGAAGCCAGCTCTATGTATCATGTACTTTGAGATTACCCTGCTCCAAATGCCTTTGTAAAGCAAACCTTTCATGAATAAATCAGGAAATACCCTGATGCATGCTTTATGTAGAGCAAGGTATTCTATTTAGGTCACAGGGAGGTTCTGCCAAGTTTGCTAAAATGAACTAATCCCCGGTGTGCATTCTGCCTCCACCACATTTCATAACACAAGCAAACATTCCCTGATCCAGGGCCGCTGTGCTGTGCAACTGTTGATGACCCCAAGCTTGTAAAGTGTGGGTCTGATCACCTGAAGCTCAAGTGGCTTCCCAATCAAGAGCCAGGTAAGACTTTTCTCTAGCTGGCAGGGAAGACTCTGCAGATGGACACATTGCTCTACTTGCTATGTCTCCAAATAATGGGGTTAAGGTTTCCTTCTGCCAAGGAGTAGCAGCCAGGAACTGGACAGAAAAAGCCATCATGAACCATGTGCAATGCCCAAGTTTGTTTATCAATTTAGCACTTGCAAGAGAATCCATGTAAGGAAGGATGATAGGTGCCTGTACCCACAGAACTGTTGTGTGCTTATTTAAACCCTTTGTCTGAATGCAAACTGCCCAGTGGGTATGATCTCTCCTTAGGCTGGGGGAACATCTATGATAACATTCCAGGAATAAGGATTTCCATATTTTCAACTAGCCTCAAATTAGAAAAAGGTTAACTAGAGTGGAAGAATGCAGAACTAAATGCAAAATATCTCCTTTTCAGCATCTGCAAATAGGGGTCAGCCCCATAATTTAAACTGGTGACTGTGCTTCTAAAATGGGCTACCCAGCACAAGGAAAGCAATTCTCTAAGGTAGATGAGGGAGGGAGGGAGAGACAGAGACAGACAGAGACAAAGAAGCAAAGAGAGAAAGAAACAAAGACAGAGTCAGAAAGATAGGAAGCTAGGGAGGGGAAAAGGAAGGAAGGAAGAAAGGAATGAAGGAATAAAGAAAAGAAGGGAGGAATGAACTGACAGAGATAAGAATTTGGGAAAATAATCATACCCTTAAAGACAATTTTCCAATATGGTTTTATTTCTATAATAGTCAAATCTGAAAGGGCTAATACCATGTTCTCTGAATATAAGAAGAATACAGTTCAACAAATGTTTTAGTATCTACTATATGTGAAACACTGCAATAGGTGCAACAATGGTAAACATTTATACAGTCCATGCCCCTGAAGAGAGAATAATGATATGAGTAACATGACTGAAATAAAAAAGGAAAAAATACAAATAATGTATTATACAAAAACACATATAATGGGAAAAGGACTAATGTACAAAAATATTTATAGTATCACTTTTTTCTGATGGTAACCAACTGCAAAATAAGAGGATATACCTTAGTTTGGGAATGACTAAACACCATTATGTTGTAAGAAATGATCAAAGGTGGGGCAGCTAGATGACTCAGTGGATAGAGCACTGGCCCTAGAGTTAGAAGTACCTAACTTCAAATAGAGCTTCAGACACTTAACATTTACTAGCTATGTGATCCTGAGCAAGTCAAAATTCTCTCAAAAAAAAAAGAGGGAAAAAAAGAAATGATGTAAGATTTCAAAGAAACCTCAGAAGACTTGCATGAAATGATACAGTGATCAAAATCAAAACAGTTGTATACAATAATAAAACCATTGTAAAGACAACTCTGACAGACTTGAAATCCCTGATTAATATAATGACCAAGTACAAATCTAGAGAACATATATGTATGTAAATATGTATACTTGGTTATATACACATATGCATGTAGATGCATGTATATTTTTTTCTTTTTTTATTTACAAAATATATGCATGGGTAATTTTTTCAACATTGACTCTTGGAAAACCTTATGTTCCAAATTTTCCCCTCCTTCCCCCCATCTCCTCCTCTAGATGGCTGGCAATCCAATACATGTTTAACATAATATGTTAAAATCTATTTTAAATCCAATATATGTATACATATTTATATAGTTGACTTGCTGCACAAGAAAAATCGGATCAAGAAGGAAAAAAAACTGAAAAAGAAAACAAAATGCAAGCAAACAAGAACAGAGAGAGTGAGAATGCTATGTTGTGGTCCACACTCAGTTCCCACAGGCCTCTCTCTGGGTATAGATGGCTTTCTTCATCACGAGATTATTGGAACTGATCTGAATCATCTCACTGTTGAAGAGAGCCATGTCCATCAGAATTGATCATCATATAGTCTTCTTGTTGCCATGTACAATGATCTCCTGGGTTCTGCTCATTTCATTTAGCATCAGTTCATGTAAATCTCTCCAGGCCTCTCTGAAATCATGCTGCTGGTTGTTTCTTACAGAACAATAATATTCCATGACATTCATATACCATAATTTATTCAGCCATTCTCCAGTTGATGGGCAACCATTCAGTTTCTAGCCACTACAAACAGGGCTGCCATAAACATTCTTGCACATGTGGGGCCCTTTCCTTCCTTTAAGATTTCTTTGGCATATAAGCCCAGTAGAAACACTGCTGGATCAAAGGGTATTCACAGTTTGATAGCTTTCTGAGCATAGTTCCAAATTGCTCTCCAGAATAGTTGGATCCATTCACAGCTCCACCAACAATGTATCAGTGTCCCAGTTTTCCCACATCCCCTCCAACATTCGTCATTATCTTTTCCTGTCATCTTAGCCAATCTGAGAGGTGTGTAGTGGTATCTCAATATATACTTTTTTCTAAATCATACTTGGCATCATGTATATTTTAAATTTATTTTAATTAATAAAATTATAATAGTAATGTAGGAATTCCTGTATTGTCATATATGTGTATATGTGTTTATTTCTATGTGTATGTGTGACAGAGGAGAAAAAATATATTTGTGGTAGTTGAAAAAATTAAATTAAATTAAAAAAGTATGTTTTAGAACCAAAGGAGAGAATTAGATGAAGTTTTGTTCCTAACTTCTGTCCTCATTGGTCTTAGGTACCTCTCACTGAAGATGCCTTTGTTTTAATGTGGGTGTTTCCTCAGAAGTCAGATCCCATTAATGGGATCATTTTCTTTATTAATAGAAACCTGAGCTATGTCATCACTGGCTAAGGCATATTTTACTTTCCTTAATAGTTTCATTAATTTAAAACAAACAAATTCATGTGAAGAAGCTTGTCATAGCCAAAGACCAAATTTAAATTGAAGTCCACAGCAGGGAAGAAAACTTCACTCCTGAAGTTTTAATAGTAACTCAAACACAGCACTTTTGCAGTGTGAGATAGTGAGACTATTATTATCCCTATTTAATGGTACTTAAGTGACTTACCTAAGGTCACACAGCTAGTAAAAATTAAAATTAGAAATTCCAAACAGACCCATCTGATTACAAGCCCATGCACTTTCTATTATGCAACTTTTTTTTAAATAAAAGATTCTTCCTTCTTGTAATCATTAATTCTCAAGAATACACTGTCACATTTATGTTTGGGTTTCACACATTGTTATTTTCTAAAGAGGGCTTCAGGCTAAGTCAACACTTTCTTGTAAACACTTTTAATCAAAAAGTAGGCTAAGAGATTGTGATCTTCTACACCAGAAGTTTATGTGGCAACTAAGTGGCTAAATGGTTAGAGTGTTGGGCTTGGAGTTAGGAAAACCTGAATTAAAATCTGACCTCGGACTCTTACTAGTTGTGTGATTGTGGGTGAGTCAATTAACCTGTTCACCTTAATCCATTGGAGAAGGAATTGGTAAACCACTTCAGTTTCTTTGCCAAAGAATGTATGATCTACAGGGTCACTAAGAGTCAGACACAATTGAATAACGATAATCCTAGAAATTAAAAGCCAAAACCTAAATAAAAATTTCTTGGAGAAGAAAACATTATATTAGGAATGAAGATTCTTGAATTTGGGGAAAACTGCTAGCCTCTCTGAGTCTCAATTTTCTCATTGACAAAGTGAGAGTAATGTTATTTCCATACACAAATACATACATGAAATTCATGTGAGTTTTGAAAATTTTAAAGTATTTACCATTTTTATTAGCTACTTTTGAGTCTGTAGATAAGAATCCTACAATTTCTTCATTTGATTATTTCAGACAAATCACCAAGCAACAAAGCCCTTCAGGAAATACCAAGTGTTCTGATGAACAAAACATATAGGTTTGGAAAAAGTACAATGGATAACTAAGGGAGACTTCAGTCAAGTGTCTTTATTTGAGTCCTTAGGTAAACAGTCCAATCCACTTCTTTGATCAAGTGCCTATTATTATCTTCTGAAGGTCAAACTGGCTTTGTAGAGTGATTTTGAAACTAGAAACCCTAGAGATTTCATAATTAAAATAGCTTCAAGAACTTTTGCATTGTAAGATCTCAAAAGGGCAGAATCTACACTTTAAAAATCTCTCCACAATGTACTTTTCACATATATAATCTATTTCATCTCTCTCTAATATTTTATATATTTCATGAGTTTAAAGAGCAATCTTACATACAAATCATTATAGAGGAGGATAATAAAAAATATGTGCTATTTCACTTTACAAAAAAAGAAAGAAGTAGGTGAGGGGAAATAAGACTGAAGAAAATTTGGCATGAGAACCAAATCATAAGGGAAATATATATGAATGTAACTACTCTTCCTCCTTCTTATACTATTCATCTGGATATTGAAATAGTCTATAAATGTTTTTCCTTACTTCCAATCTCTTGCTATCACTAATCCCTCCTCCAAATAACTGCCAAATTGCTGTTCCTAAAGTAAACATCGGACCACATAAGTCTTGGTTCAAGTTGATGACTTATCATTGTCCTATAGAAAAAAACAAAAAACCAAAAAATTCATTTTATGTTTTTAAAGTCCAAGATAATCTGGATTGAGTTGACCTTTCAAGTCTACTTATATTGCTTTTATACATTCATCTTACAATGCATTCAAACTGCTTTTCTCCATATACAAAATTATATCCCCCACTCCCAGTGCCTTTGTGTAGGTTCTCTCTATTAATACCTAGAATTCATTTTTTTTTTCTTTTTGCTGAGGCAATTGGGGTTAAGTGACTTGCCCAGGGTCACATAGCTAGGGAATGTTAAGTGTCTGAGACCAGATTTGAACTCAGGTACTCGTGACTTCAGGGCTGGTGCTCTATCCACTGCGCCACCTAGCTGCCCCTAGAATTCATTTTCTTTTCACTTCTGTGTCGTAGAATCCTCATCACTCTTCAAGGTTTAGCTAACATCACCTATTTCTGGAAACGTTTCCTTAATTCCCCCAATTGATTATATTCCCTCTCCTGACCCCAATAACTATTTATTTCATATGTATATGAAAGAAAATGAGTATCCCATATGGGCTTGTCTGTAAACATATTAAGTATCTCTAGAAGAAGGTGATCCCCTTGAGTAAACAGACTTTTCTAATTTTTAAACCCAGTACTCTAGTAGGGCACCTAGAAGCAAATACCTGTTGATTAATTAGTAGTGGAAGAATTATATTCAATTTTAATTCTTCTGTGAGAAATTTACTATAGAAAAAGGTGAAAGATTACTTAAGAAAAAGAAATTGGGGAAGATATTTAAAAAGGTAGAACATTCCAAAGAAATAGAAAAAAATTGATTGTTTCTATTACCAAAAGGCTATTGAAAAGGAGATAACATTATTGAAAGAATGAATGTATCTGGATAGATGATAGGAATTAATGGTTGGAGAGAAAGGTCAGAGATTCTTCATCCTTGGGGCAGGGGCAGGAATCACTCTCTGGATTGGTGCTTAGAACCTTTTAAATTTGTAACTCTCACACTAAACTTTAGTTTCTCTATTTATTTCTTACCTAGGCACCTATATAATATAGACATGGCTACCACTGAAAAAAGCCCTTTTCTACTCTATGAAAAACTTGGCTATCAATGTTAGAGTAAATTGCATATCATCTTTATATACTATCAGGCCACTGACTTGTCAAAGAAAATTAATGCCAAAAAGAAAAATTATATTGTGTGATTAAAATAGGTCAAAATAGACTTTTTAAACACATTTTTAATTCTAAAAATGGGAAATGGATAAATAAAAAATATATACTTTCACTATTTCATAAGGAAATTTAACCAATATAAATCAGTTGCCATAGTGAGGGGGTCAAGAGATATTAGAAACTGCCTTAGTCAAAAACAAAACAAAACAAAACAAAACAAAAAACCCCACATGATTTCATCATCAGAGTAAAAATGGCTTTTATATAAACGTTTTTGTCCAAAGGTTGGGAAAAAACAGTGGGCCTTGTAAAATAATAAAGTGATGGAGGAAAAAACAAATTTAGAGACCCAAAAAAATTATATCCTAAGAACATTAAAGAATGAAACTAGAGGAGCTACAGAGAAAAAGTAGAAAAGACATGTCAAGATAACAAAAACAAACTGCTCTTTTCATCACTGACAATGAAACCATTACATTTGGACTCCAACAACATAGCTACTGAACTTCTGGATGAAGAAGTAGTATGTAAACATACAGAGGTCTGTTCTAGAAGTGGCATTATTTTTAGTGTGTTCAAAAATTAATTCTTAAGATTCCCAAAAGAGAAGAGTACAAATATTTTTTTAAAAATAAGGATGTTATTATGACAGAAAAATGTAATAGAGGAATAATATTTACTTGTCTATATTTACTTTCTCATCTATAGATTGTGAAAAATCTATACTTACCTTGAGGGCTTAATTGATCAATATATGATAAAAGAGGGGCAGCTCATTGACAGAGAATAGAGCCATGGATTCAACACTACTTGAATTCAAATCTGGCCTCAGATACTTACTAGCTGTGTGACCCTGGGACAAACAACTTAAACCTGCTTGACTCAGTTTCCTCATCTGTAAAATGTGCTGGAAAAGGAAATGGCAAATCGGTCCAGTACCTTTGCCAAAAAACTCCAAATGGGGATACCAAGAACTGGACACAACTTAAAAAATGTGGAATGAGAAGAGAACAGGAAAGCTTGTACAAATAATATTCTAAAATATTCT
Organism: Myrmecobius fasciatus; assembly: GCA_023553655.1. Taxonomy (NCBI): domain Eukaryota; kingdom Metazoa; phylum Chordata; class Mammalia; order Dasyuromorphia; family Myrmecobiidae; genus Myrmecobius; species Myrmecobius fasciatus. The sequence goes on from JAJPUD010010459.1 coordinate 18,047, forward strand.
ACATTTCTGAAGTTACACAATTCACTGAGAAGTACAATCATTTTAATTAGTGCTTAATTTTCTTTATTCTTAAATTCTTGGAAATTTATTATTATTATTATTATCATTATTTTTCATTGCATTTTGGTATTCAGCTATGTCTTTCTGCAAGGCCTGCAAACCCATCCTGCTTTTGAGATTAATGTTTTGCTTGCATAGAAATCATGCATTCATTTAATGTTATTGCATCTTTTCTCCATTGTTGTTATTCACTTCTGTTTATTTTTATTCCCGATCAGTTGTTCTTTCACTTCTTTACAGAGACTTGCCACCATGCAATTCTTCTATTTTATTATTTCTGGTATGAAGGTCATTGATTCCAACATTTTTCCATCTTAAAAATGTTAAAGATTCTACTTTCACTCCATCTCTGTCTATTTGTTTGTCTCTCCCCCTCCTTCCCTCCCTGCATCCCTGTTTTCCTGTTCTTGTTCTTCTTCTTCTTCTTTCTTCTTCCTCTTCTTCCTTTTCTTCTTCTTCTCCTTCTCCTTCTCCTTCTCCTTCTCCTTCTCCTTCTCCTTCTCCTTCTCCTTCTCCTTCTCCTTCTCCTTCTCCTTCTCCTTCTCCTTCTCCTTCTCCTTCTCCTTCTCCTTCTCCTTCTCCTAC
>JAJPUD010010459.1:18791-44161 GCA_023553655.1 Myrmecobius fasciatus
CTTCTTCTTCTTCTTCTTCTTCTTCTTCTTCTTCTTCTTCTTCTTCTTCTTCTTCTTCTTCTTCTTCTTCTTCTTCTTCTTCTTCTTCTTCTTCTTCTTCTTCTTCTTCTTCTTCTTCTTCTTCTTCTTCTCTTCTTCTTTCTCCCCTTCCCCTTTCCCTTTTTTTCTCTCCCTCTCCCTTTCTCTCTTTATCATTGTTTAGGAGCATCCTGCTGTGATTCTCCATGGTCTTTTGGGAAACTTCTTTTTAAAAGAGTTGGCTTAATTTTCTTAGTCTTGAAATATTTATTTAGAGATATTTTCAGTTGGTTAAATGTCTTGTTAGCAATCTTCTCTTTTATTTTCAGAGACTTCAGACACTTACTAGATATCACCCTGGGAAAATCATTTAAATTGCGTGCCTCAGTTTCTTCAACTTTAAAAACTATCAGTAATACCCTCCTCATAGAACTATACAGCAAGTATTGGATGTGATATTAAGAAAGTACTTAACAAACTTTTGGCACATAGTAGATACTTCATAAATGCCTGTCCTTTCCTTTCCTTTGTTGGTTCAACAATACTCTTCTCGTGATACTATGTGATTGCAGTCATGGTATGCTACCATTTCCAAAGAACATACCAATCTTAGAAGAATCAAAATTTCAAGTCACCTAAAGCATAGTGTAATTTTGGCAGTAAATAAACTATAATATATTATCCCTGGTGAATTGTGTAGGGTATAAAGGACATTATCAAGGACTTCTGTGATTGGAAAAGAAAGTAGGCTAGTCATGCAACTAGATTAGAGATGGCAGCTGGATAGTCTATTGCTTTGCTGGTATCCAGAAAAGGTGTTTTAAAATGTTGAGGATGAATAATAAAAATGGGCAAGGATCAATGAAAATGATCTATGTATTGTTGCATGACAGCACAATAGCACAGAATGAGAATATTGGTACAAAAATATGGATTGATATGAAAAGATGTAACATGGAGTAATGAGATCATTGGGCATGATTTAATTTCATCTTTTCATCTTATTCAATTTTTTGCTTTTCCAAGACATATGTACTACTGTAAATATATTAGCTGTCTACTCATCTGATATAATGATTTCTTCATCCACTTTATTTTTTCAGTATAGATGACTAAACTGATACTGTAGGAATACAAAAAATACACAAATTGTCACCTGTACCAGCATACAGAGTATTCATCTTAATGAGGTTAATTGATATTGAAATAAATGTTTGAGATTAGTACTCTGTCTTCTGAAAGGATCCAAGATGTCTAGTGGATTGCAATTTAGCAATTTTTGTAGTGTAAGTTATTAAGGATAAGATAGCCTAATTGTTATCTGAAGAAAGCAGAAAAAGAAAATGCTTCAGGAACTGAGTAGATGGAAACATTTGGGCAATGATTTGACAGAGCTTTTTAATCGGTTAAAATGGTTATTGGGAAGACATTATGGACAATGTAGCTTTTGCTTATTCACAAGAGAAAATAAGTAAATCATTCACAGAGATAACTTTGTTTTCTGGAAGTAAATTTAAACTAAAACTCATGATGAAGATCTTTAAATAAAAGTATCTCCCAAGGAAACTATTCAGTATTAACTCAGTTTATATATCTAGTAAGGGCAATTGACATTATTCAATGGAAGAACTTCACTTTGCTAACTACTTCATCTTCCTTTCCCTGAAAGTCCCCTAAACTCTTACCCCAAACAAAACACATGGTAGAACTCAATCATCATCATCATAATGGTAAAAACAAAAACAACAACAGCAATAATCATATATATGTATATATAATATCATATCATATATTAATCAGTCAATAAGTACTTATTAAACTAGTATTATGTTCTAGGCACTATGCTAATTACTCAGGATACAAAGAAGGGCAAAAATATAATCCCTCCTCAAAGACATTGGGAATACATGTGAACTAGTAGAAGATATAAGATTTATACAGAATATATAAAAGGTTCTCTGAAAGGAAAAGACATTTGTAGCTGGGAGAAAGGGATGACGAGGGGAATATGATTTTATGGTTATAAAGCATTTTATATATGTAAAGAAATATGTATATATCCATACACACATTTGGACATACTATGCACACATATATGAAATGTATACAAATATAATTTCATCTGTACAATACCTTGAAAAGTAATTAGAACAAGTATGATAATTTCCATTTTAAAGATAAAGCAATCAAGTCTTAAAGGCTTATTTATATTTTTCTGAGGTCCCACAACTGGTCTGTAACAAAGCTTAGTGAAAGGTCTTTCTGATTCCAATTTTAGAGGTCACTCAATTTTACCATCATTCTTTTCAATAAATATACCATGAGACAAATGATTCTTGCCATATTAGGAACCAATCACTTACAATATTTCCATGGCTTCATAGCAGTGTTTTTCAATGGTTGTCAATTATTGTCTTTTAACATCAGAATTGTTTCATGTGTTGATTGTAGCCAAAGGATGCAGTAATCATAGAATCTCAGTTAAAAGGGACATTCAAGATCACTGTGCTAATCCATAGCTTTTCAAGAGACTCCTCTATAACATCCTAACAAGTGGTTGTCTAGTCCTTGTCTGAAGATAAGTGACTGAATACATCCAAGGTATCACATTCTATTTCTGGTTTGCTTCCAATCAACTGAAATCTGCCTCTTAATAAATCAATTCACAGTTATTATTAAACGCCTGCTATGTATGGGGCACTGTGCAAGATATTGGGAATACAGAGATAAAAGTAAGATTTTCTTTATCCTCAGGGAACTTGCATTCTGTGGGAAGGATAACATGTACACATGTTATTGTAAAGTTGTTTTCAATTAGTATCTATCTTTTTACGATCTTATTTGGGGGTTTTCTTGGCAAAGATACTGAAGTGGTTTGCCATTCCCTTTTCCAGATCCTTTTGCAGATGAGAAAATTGAGGCAAATAAGGATAAGTGACTTGCCTCAGGTCATAGAGGCCAAATTTGAACTTTATGCCCTCATGATTCTGGGTTTGGAGATCTATTCACTGTAGCACCTACTAGTCCATATTAAATATGTATAAAACACATATAAAAGAAATTCAAGATATGGGGGAGACACTAAGAGCTGGGAGAATCAGGAAAAATATCAGCAAAAAGTGTTTTTGAGCTGAATTTTGGGAGAAAAAGTCTTCTAAGAGGTTGAATTAAGAAGATAGTTCATTACAGCCTTTAGGAGAGGGTCCAAAAGTGTGCAGATGGGACATAGAACTTCATGTGTGAGGAAAAGCAAGAAAACCAATTGGTGTGAATCTAAGAATAAATGAAAGGGAGTGACATATAATAATCCTGGGAAGGCATTTTGAATCAAGATTATAAAGGTCCTTAGATGATAAACAGGGATTTGCATTAATCCTAGAAGTAATAGGGGCTCACTGGAATTTCTTGAGCAGGGTAGTGATGTGATTTGACCTGTACTTTAGGAATAAGACTTTGGCATCTGTGTAGAGAGTGGATTGGAGAAGTAATGACTTAACGGACCAATTAGAAAGCTGTTAGGATGGTCTACGGAGCCTGAACTAGGGTGGTGGTAGCCATGGGAATGGAAAGGATGGAACATATGTAAGAGATACTATAGAGATCCAGTTGGCAACTGGATGGATATGTAGGGTGAGGGAAAGAGAGTGACTTCCATCCTTTGTTTTTGCAATCTCAATAAAGGAGGGAGTTTCTATTTGAAAACCTTATTAATACTAGAAGATAGCTGTGATGCCTTCCCTAAGTAGTCTCCTCTTTAGGAAAACTATCATTAGTATATTCAACTATCTTCTTTGTAAGGAATTACATTATCTCAAAGTCTTTCACCATCCTGAATACCTTTAAATTTATCAATTTCTTTCTTAAAATGTGGCAACAAGAACTGAATATGAAAAGGTATATATGGGCTAATAAGGGTGGATTAAAAGGGACTATTAACTTTTTCATTCTGAAGTTGTCTCTCTTAACATAAACTAAAATAATATTAATTAGCTTTCTTGGAAGCCTTGCCATGTTGCTGAACATAATAAAGCTTGTAATCCACTGAGAACTCCTTATCATTTCCAGATAAATTGACTTTTAGCTATAACTTCTTCCATCTTTTACATGAATGGTTAATTTTTTGAAAATGGTTTTGAATATTTTATATTTATTGCTATTATATATTATTACATTCAATTAATACAACCTTAGCCTGTTGAAATCTTTAGAGATCTACATACAGTCACACAACCCATTAGATTTTCTGCTCTGTTTTGAGTTAGCTGTGGATTTGGTAAGAGTATATCTAACACTTCATCCAAATAAGTAATTAAAATGTTGATCTGCCTGGACTCAAGGATAGATTCCTGGAGCTCTTTTCTAGAGACTTCTTTCTATATTGATATTAACCCATTAATGAGTACATTTTAGGTTTAACTGTTCAAACTATTCTGAACCCATCTAAACTATACTATTTTTCTAAGACTCTCTCTCTCTCTTTCTCTTTCTCTCTCTTTCTCTCTGTCTCTCTCTCTCTTTCTCTCTGTCTCTCTCTCTCTTTCTCTGTCTCTGTCTGTCTCCATCTTATCCACAACAATAGTGAGATTTTGTTGAAAGTGTTGATAAACAACTAAAGTGTTTCAATAATCATGCCTTCATTCATGAATGCAGTAATCTTCTAGAATTCATATGGTAAAACTTGATGAAAACATGATAGCTCTGGGGCTCTGCTAGGAACAATCATTCCAGCTGTGGGTTAAATAATTACTACCACAAACCAACAACTGGACACTTAGACCTACTATCCTTACACTTGGATTCAGTGTCTATTACAGGCTGGTAATGTGACTCTAAGGATGGGATGGGGGGCTGGTCATGGAGTATAAGGAAACCCAGGCTGGCAGGCAGACATAAGGACATCATGATATGTCCAGGGTATCTTCACAACCCTCTTAAGAGTCATGATTCAACTATTTCCGAAACAGTGATCTAGTCCATCTGTCAACTCAAGGGTAGGGCTTCCCTTAAGCTATTCCCCAGAGAATTATTTCAGCTGCATAGGAAGAATTCCCTGTGGCTACCATTGCTTTATGGTAAAAAGGGAGGCAGCTTCTCCCTCTTAGAAGCATAGTAATCATAGGAGAATGAGCAATGCCAATGAGGTGATCTATTTCAAATAATCATAGCTTTTCAAAGACAGGCACCCTAATGCTATTACTAGGGTTGTTTCATGCTGGTGGGGAAGTTATTACCAGGCTGAATAGAGGGACTGTGGCTTGCTGTTTCTGAAGCCATGTAGCATAGCTTAAGTGGACATGCTAACTTTGGGACTGAAATTTGAACCAACCACTCCAGAGCTGGGTTAAGTGACAGTTGTTGTCTTGCCAGCTGATGGCGAGACACCAAGGCAGAAAGAGCTCCTGCCCAGCCAGCCGTTGGCTCTGTTCTGGCTACTGCCTGCCTTCTGTGATGGCAGGTTTTCATCTGGCCCTCTCAGTCCACAGCCTGAAGCCCCCAAAGGAGCTTTCTTGGCACAAGCCCTGGGAGCTATGGTAAGCCTGTCTCCACGTAGAGGGACTCTGTCCAGAGCTTAGGGGCCACAAAGGACCCCAGCAAGAATCTTCCAGCATACAACTGGGTACGCTCAGCTTTATTCCTGATGTATTGTTCACTAGCTCTTGTTCTAGGAACCTCAGCAGATTGATGAGTGTTAAGGGCACATTCTCCTTTCTTGCCTCTCTCTTATCTATAGCAAGAATCTCTTACATATTCTGAGCTCACTCCAGAAGACATACTCTTATTGATGTCAGTGGGAGTTTTACCCGTCAATCAAATGCCAGATATGCAATAGAGAGCAGGCATGGATGAGAGAGCATGTTTTCTCCCTGAATGTAAGACAGAGAGAGGGAGGGAGGAAGGGAGAGAGAGAGAGAGAGAGAGAGAGAGAGAGAGAGAGAGAGAGAGAGAGAGAGAGAGAGAGAGAGAGAAGGCAGGAAAGGAGAGGAGAGGAGAAGAAAGAAGAGACAGAGACAGAGAGAAGAGAGACAGAGAAAGAGAAAGAAATTATGTGTGGGTCAAGTGTGTGTGCTGGTGTGTGTGCTGGTGTGTGTGTGTGTGTGTGTGTGTGTGTGTGTGTGTGTGTTTGCATGGGTGTGTGCACAGCACAATGGTATGGATGGAAAGATTCTTTCCAGCTCAGCTCATTCTATGAGAATGGCATAGTGGTGCCTGAGTTCATTTTTCCTTGCTAACCAGACTTCAAATTCCATCTGCTCCTGCAAAACTACAAGGTCAATGCCAATTTCCTTTTCATCTTCCATGGCCTATGGGAGCAGCATGCAGCGATATAAATGAATGCTCTCCATAACATTCAGTTCAGATGCAGGAGCCTCCATTGCCATCTACAAAATGCAATTGAGATCCATTACAGTGGAGGAGAATGCCCTGAGCTCCACATCAGCATCCTCTGGCTCCAAGGCCACAAAAAGGAGGGGGAGGTCACTGCTTTTGAGGAAGATCCTCCACTATCCAAGGTCTCCTCAAGCCTGCCAGAAAGCTGGAAACAAAAGAGCCAAATATATGTAATATGAACTCTGTGGTTTTCCTCCCTTGCTTTAGGTATCTTGAGCTGACACATTTCAGATCTCCAGTTCTACAGAAACAAAAAGACCATATGTGTTAACCACGCAGCCCCAGAGATTAGATCAAAATCCTGATTGGGGAATAAGGTTAATCATAGGCTCATCAAACAGCACTCAACAGTGACCTTTACTGAGGAGACAGACAGCGCTGCAATTCAACCAAAGCTTTTCTCCCTTGTTAAATGACTCTCTGTTGCGCCATGATCAATTCCGGAAACAGCGACGCAGCTCACTTAGTCCTAGCTGTCTGGAGACAAAACTGAGGCGGCTCAGACCTCCAGGTTGATACTGGTGAGGGAATGATGGAACATATCACGGAAACTGTGGTTTACAAGTTGAGATACCATAGACTTTCTCAGACTGTCAACTTCAGCAGGGGGAGGGAGAACCGAAGTGGCTGAGTAGGTGTGGGAAAGGAGTTCTCTGAAAACAAGCAGGCAGGCTTCCCGTCATCTGGAGTTTTCTCCCCTGCTGCGGGAGCCCCATCTTCACAGAGACTGAAGGAATATAATAGTAGCCTGGCTGACGGGATGAGAGACCTCCTCTTTATGGTACCTGGGACGCAAATGTTGCTCCGAGAGGGAACAAGGTGGGAACTAGTATCGGGCTCTTAGCACCTGGTTTTTCAGTCGAGATTGGAGAAGTCCGATTTCCAGTGTGGGCGGTGGGATGCAGTGGGCACTGCTCTGCATTCAGAGTCAACACCCCTGGGTTTGAATACCCTGCTCTACCGTTCACTACATATTTAGTATTGCAACACTGGCCTACCCGCAATTTCTCGAATACATCGTTCTATCTCCTATCTCTGGGACTCTGCACTGACTGTACTTCTCACTAACTCCCTTACTACTTCAGCTCAAGCATGATCTACATTACAGTCATCTATCTATCTATCTATCTATCTATCTATCTATCTATCTATCTATCATCTTTCTATGTGTCTGCCTATCTATCTGTCAATCTATCAATCCATCCATCTATCCATCCATTCATTCATTTACCTGCCCCTGACACAAATTGAATATTTGAACCTTAAGGCAATCTTCATTGTCTGGGGAACTTTCCCCACCTAGGAGTTCCCTATCTATCTATCTATCTATCTATCTATCTATCTATCTATCTATCTAATTTTTATTCATTCATTTATTTTTATGTGTTTGTAATGCTATCAAAAAATCTATTAATCTATTTAGTCATTTATTTTTAGGCATAGACTCCTTTGACAATTTGGCAGAGGCTATGATTTCTCCTAAGAATAATATTTTATTTTTTTATTAAAGCTTTTTAATTGAAAAACATATGTACAGGTAATTCTTCAACAATGACCCTTACAAAGCTTTCTGTTACAAATTTTTGCCCTCTAGTCCCCACCCCTCCTCTAGATGGCAGGAAGTCCACTACCTGTTAATTATGTTAAAATACTTGACAAATCGAATATATGTATGTCTATTTCCACATACATATGTGGATAAGATATCTTGCTGTGCAAGAAAAATCATGTCTACAAGAAAAAAATCTGAGAAAGGAAACACAATGCAAGCAAACATCAATAAAGAGCATGAAAATGTTATGTTGTGGTCCACATTTCATATCCCTCTCTCTGGGTGTATATGGCCTTCTTCACTGACCAATTGGAACTGGTTTGAAGCATTTCATTGTTGAAGAGAGCCATGTCCATCAGAATTGTTGTTGCCGTGTATAATGATCTCCTGGTTCTGGTCATTTAGCTCAGCATCAGCTCATGCAAGTCTCTCCAGGCCTCTCTGAAATCATCCTGCTGGTCGTTTCTTATAGAACAATAATATTCCATAACATTCATAGATCATAACTAAGTCATTCCCCAACTGATGGGCATCCATTCAGTTTCCAGTAAGAATATTTTAAAATGCATAAAATAAAATACATAACTTTATGAGTTAATCAATTATATTGAACTAGTTGTCAAGATATTAAAAAAAGAAACTCATTCCTTGACCCCTTGCCCTTCAAAAAGCTCTCTTTTTTATTTTATTTATTTTATTTTATATGTATATATATTTACACAGTTATCTTGTTGAACAGGGAAGAGAAAAAAATACAAATACAAATAAAAAACCTGAGAAGGAAAACATAATGTAAGCAAACATCAATAGAGAGTGTGAAAATGCTATGGTGTAATCCAGACTCAGATCCCACAGGCCTCTCCCTCGGTGCACATGGCTCTCCTTATCACTGAAGAACTGGAACTGGTTTGAAACATCTCATCATTGAAGAGAACCTTGTCCATCAGAATTGATCATCATATAGTCTTATTGTTGCCATGTACAATGATCTCCTGGTTCTGTTGATTTCACTCAGCATCAGTTCATGCAAGTCTCTCCAGGCCTCTCTGAAATCACCCTGCTGGTCATTTCTTACAGAACAATAATATTCCATGACATTCATATACCATAACTTATTCAGCCATTCTCTAATTGATGGGCATCCATTCAGCTTCCAGTTTCTTGCCACTACAAAAAGGGCTGCTAACAAACATTTTTGTACATGTGGGTCACTTTCCCTCTTTTAAGATCTCTTTGGGATATAGGCCCAATAGAAACACTGCTGGGTCAAAGGGTATGCACAGTTTGATAACTTTTTGAGCATAGTTCCAAATTGCTCTCCAGAATGGTTGGATCCATTCACAGTTCCACCAACAATGTATCAGTGTCCCAGTTTTCCCACATCCTCTCCAACATTCGTCATTATCTTTTCCTGTCATCTTAACCAATCTGACAGGTGTGTAATGGTATCTCAGAGTTGTCTTAATTTGCATTTCTCTATCAATAGTGATTTGGAGCACCTTTTCATATGACTAGAAATAGTTTTCATTTCATTATCTGAAAATTTTCTGTTCATATCCTTTGACCACTTATCTATTGGAGAGTGGCTTGAATTTTTATAAATATGAGACAATTCTCTATATATTTTAGAAAGGAGGGCTTTATCAGAACCCTTCAATGTGAAGATGATTTCCCAATTTATTTCTTCTCTCCTATCTTATCTGCATTAGTTTTGTTTGTACAAAAACTTTTTAACTTAATATAATCAAAATTATCTATTTGGTGTTCAATTAAGAGTTCCAGTTCTTCTTTGAACACAAATTCCTTCCTTCTCCATAGGTCTGAGAGGTAAACTATCCTATGTTCCTCTAATTTGTTTATAATATCACTCGATATCTAAATCATGAACACATTTAGATCTTATCTTGGTATGTGGTATTAGGTGTGGGTTGTACCCTAATTTCTTCCATACTAGTTTCCAATTTTCCCAGCAGTTTTTGTCAAATAGCGAGCACTTATCCCAAAAGCTGGGGCCTTTGGCTTTATCAAACACTAAACTGTTATAATCATTGCCTGGTTTGTCCTGTGATCCAATCCTATTGCACTGATCAACTGCTCTATTTCTTAGCCAGGACCAAATGGTTTTGATGATCGCTGCTTTATAATATAATTTTAGATCTGGCACAGCAAGGCTGCCCTCATCAGCCTTTTTTTTTTCATTAATTCCCTTGAGATTCTTCACCTTTTGTTCTTTCAAATGAACTTTGCTACTATTTTTTCTAGATCTGTAAAATAATTTCTTGGGAGTTTGATTGGTATGGCTCTAAGTAAATTAGTTTGGGTAATACTGTCATTTTTATTATATTTGCTCAGCCTACCCATGAGCACTTGATGTTTTTTCCAACTGATTAGATCTGACTTTATACATGTAGAAAGTGTTTTGTAATTTAGTTCGTATAGTTCATGACTGTTCCTTGGTAGATAGATTCCCAAATATTTTATACTATTGACAGTTATTTTGAATTGAATTTCTTTTTGTATCTCTTGCTGCTGAACTTTGTTGATAATATATAAAAATGCTGATGATTTATGTGGATTTATTTTGTATCCTGCAACTTTGCTAAAGTTGTGAATTGTTTTTAGCAGTTTTTTAGTTGAGTCTCTAGGGTTCTCTAAGTATACCATCACGTCATCTGCAAAGAGTGATAATTTGGTTTCCTCATTACCTACTCTAATTCCTTTAATCTCTTTTTCTTCTCTTACTGCCAAAGCTAACATTTCTAATACAATATTAAATAGTAATTGTGACAGTGGGCAGCCTTGTTTCACTCCTGATCTTATTGGGAATGGTTTTAGTTTGTCTCCATTACATATGATGCTTGCTGATGGTTTTAAGTAGATGCTACTGATCATTTTCAGGAAAAGCCCATTTATTCCTATACTCTCTAGTGTTTTTAATAGGAATGGGTGTTGGATTTTATCAAATGCAAAAAGCCCTCTTTTTCATGAAGCCTTTTGTGATTTCCCTAAATACTAATGCCTTCTATTTCTAGCTACTTCCTATCAGCCATATACATGCAAACATATATATAGATGTGTATATATATATATATATATATATATATATATATATATATATATCACCTTGTATCTATCATTAGAATATAGAATGAATCTGTAAAGGAGCCTAAGATGAAGCAGCCAAGAAAGGGATGAACTAGGAGACTAGAGTCAGAAACACACAAACACACACACACCACTCATAGAAGAAATAAATATTCTGGAAGTAACACTGGCAAATGGTGTAATGAGGTTAAGAAGCATGAGAATTAAGAAAAGACTATCACGTTTGAAAATAAAGAGGTCATTTGAAGAGTAGTTTCAACTGAATAATGAAATTGGATGCAAGATTGCAAAGAGTTGATAAGGGATAATTGAGGCAATGAATATAGATAACTTTTTCCAGATGGAAGAGATAGATGATTGTTTTAAAGGACTAGTGTGTGTATGTGTGTGTGTGTGTGTGTGTGTGTGTGTGTGTTTAATAGATGGGAAACTTTGGGAATTCTTAAAGACAGAAGGGAAAAATCTGGAAGATATGGAAATTGAATAGGATAGAGGAATAATTGAGGGAATAATTTAATGAAGAATACATACACACACAGACAGGAGAAAACAACATCAAGAATACATGTAGGGCCAAGAGGAAGCGCCCCATCAGCCAGTCCTGGAGTGGGAGTGGGGTTATTTTGGGGAAAATCTCTAACATTCTAAAGTTCATTGAGTAGAGTAAGCATGCAAAGTGAACAGGAGTATATAGAGATCATCCAGAGATGCTTGTCCAGTTGTGTCCAACTCTGTCTGACTCCACTTGGGGCTTTCTTGTTAAAGATACTATATTGGTTTGCCATTTATATTTCCAACTCATTTTACAGATGAAGAAACTGAATTAAAAATGAGGTTGAATGACTTGCCCAGCTGGTAGGTGTCAGGGGTACATTTGAACTCAGAGAGATGTGGCTTCCTGACTTTAAGCCTTATATACTATGGAGTCACTTAGCTGCCCAGAATGCCTGGGGTTGGTCCTGCCTCTGACACAAATTGGATGTGTGACCCTGAAGGCAATCTTCATTGGCTGGGTAACTTTCCCCACCTAGGAGTTCTTTATATTAATGAAATCATAGGTGCAAGCCCTATTGTTATCCTTAGGATTATAAAATATTGATGCTAGATAAAACCTTAATGGTCAAGTAATTTAATATTCTCATTTTCAAATATGAAGAGGGAGGCCTATCACCTAAGCAATGAGTATTTATTTGGCCCCAAGTTAACTTAAGAAGCACTGATCTAGGTGCTGTGCTAAACTCTGGGTATATAATTTCAAGCAAAAAGAAAACTAGAGTACATGTTTAACCAATATCAGATTGCTTGCAGTCTTGGGGTGGGGGGGGAGGAGAGGGAGAAAAATCTGAAACACAAGATTTTGCAAAGGTTGAATGTTGAAAACTATCTTTGCATGTATTTGGAAAAATAAAATACTATTAAAATAAAAGAAAGCTAGAAAGCTAGGCTCTTCCCTCAGGGAGTTTATAATCTAATGCAGAAAAACCATTAAAGAGAACTGAAAAGTAAGATGGGAAGAGAGTACCCTTCCTATTTGGGAGGAGGGGGTGAGGGAAGTAAGGTAATAAAGGCCAGAAAATTAAGGGTGGCTGCTCAAAATGGAGGTTGTTGTTGAAATTCACCAACAGGAGCAGAGGGAAAGGGATAGGTATAACATGGCAGCAAAGTCTGGAGAGGGAAGTCTACTAAGCACCAGTGACTATGCTAGTGTCTAGAGATGCAAATCCAAAATGAAATTATCCTTGACTTCAAGAAGTTGCCTTATTTCAAGGAAGACCCATACCATATAAGAAATAAATATGAGCTTGTTTAGGAGGGAGAGCAGACACTCTCATTTTGAGGAATCAGGAAAGGTCTTTGTAGAAGCTATTATTTAATCTGAATCTTGAAACAGACTAGAATTCTGAGACAGCAGTAAAGAGGGAGTGTATTCCACATATGAGGAACAGCCAGTACAAAGGGCAAGGAGACTAGGAATAGAGTGTTGTATGAAAGACCTGCAGGTCACAAAAAAGCAAATATATTCATAATGAGGATGGAAAATTGGGTGGGCTAGGTTGTCCAAGGCTTTAAAAAATCAGAGTTGTCAAAAAAGTCCAGCAGAGAGAGAGAAAAAGAAATGCTATCTAAAGCAATTACAGATAGTTTAAAAATGTGGATGCTAACTTACCAACACACATCTAGGAACTCTATAAATGCAATTACAAAGAAAAAAAGACTCATAGATAATTAGAGAAATATTAATTTTTAGGGCAGTTAAGTGATGTGGTAGATAGAGCACTGGATCTGGAGTCAGGAGGACTCATTTCTGTGTGACACTGATTAACCCATTTGCCTCCATCTTCTCATCTATGAGCTCAAAAAGAGAATGGGATACCGTTCCAGAGGACCCCAAATGAAGTTACACAAAGCCAGACATGACTAAAATGACTGCAGATTAATTTCTCGTGGGTAGGTCACTCCAATATACAATAATAAAAATTACATTTCTGCTTAAAAAATAAGAGTACATGTAGAGAGTAGCCAAATCAAGTGAAAAGGCCTCCTCATTATCAGACTAAATTAAAGGAAGAGTGAGAGATGATGTCAAATTATTTTGAAAATAAGAAAAAAGGAGAAGACAGATATTAAAGTAAATGGTCTTTGTTTACCAAAAAAACGAAAAAAAAAAGTTCACAGCAAAGGTCAGGGATAGATTAAATAATGGGGGGAGGAGGTTGAAGAGAGAAGAGAAGCTTTAGAACAACTCTGTGGTAAGGTAGAGAATCATTTTGATTAGCGTAAAAGGATTGCCTTGCTGAAGTGAGAGCCCAAATGAGGTTAGATGGTATTAATTAAAGAATATGAAAGCAATGTCATACATTTTGTTTTCTGTTGTCTGAAAAAAGGATAGGAGATACTTAAGAAGACATTGAATATCACCAACCTTTGACTGATGAAGAACTGAGGTACTAAATCTCTGATTATTTATTATATAGGTAATATATCTTCTGACTCCCAGATAAGCTTTTTCAATATCTCTAGCTCTGTGCTATCCAGATAAACTACGAAAGCTACCAGATTTTCTTCAATAAATATTTCAAATGAATTATTGATAGAGTTGGGAGATTCTGATTAAAAAAAAAACCTTAAAAAAACTGTAACATTTTTCTAGTGTTTGAGAAGAAAGAAATCAGGTTAGTTTTTTTTTTTTTTAACCTGTAACTATTGCCTTTTTTCCATTTCAGGACAATGAAATTGTACTGTACTGCAGTGAGTTTGGCAGATAGTTGATTTCTGAGTTGTCATAGATAATTGTTGATTGATATTCATTAAAAAATAATTCTGCCACTCTATTGTCTGGTAGTGAACTAAGAATATTGTCAAGCAGTCCCCAACTTAGTACAAAGACATGGTGACTGTCCCTGACCTTTACTCACCAAGCTCACTGGTGAACACAAAATACTAATGGCCAATTTGAAAGTGTGATTTACAGATTTAAAGGGTAACTCATAGAAGATGCATTCCAAAACTTACATCAATATAAATTTTCTGTAAACTTGCCTGACCAGTGACCTTCTTGCTTGAAGACCTCTAGTGAAAAAGAACTTACTCTATCTCAAGACACCTTTACACTTTTGAGCAACTCTAAATGGTAGGATGGTTTTCTTTTCTAAACTCTTCCCCCATTAAGCTCAAATTTGTCTCTTGCACTTTTCACCTATTGATCTTGACTCTAACATATGGGGCAAACAAACAAACAAACAAAATACCCTAACAAACAAAAGACAAATTGAATCCCTCTTCCACTTGACAGCTCTTCAAATACTTGGAAAACAGCTATCAGGTTCTCACTGAGTCTTCTCTTGTCCATGTTAAACATCTTCCCTTCCTTTCATCAATCCACATATATGCGATCTCATTTTACCATTCTGGTTGCCTTCCTCTGGACACTTTTGGCATATCAACATTCTTCATAAAATGTTAATCTGAGAATCAAATAAATGAATGTAAGGATGAATGGATAGAATAGCACTTATACCTTTTTTATGTGCTAAGAACTGTGCTTAGCCACAGAGGAATTACAAATGTAAGACAATCCCTGACCCTAGAAGCTTGGATTTTTTAAGCTAATTGTCTACCTTAGTTTATTTATTTATTTTTTTACTTTTGAATTTTTATTTTATTCTTTTTCAATTACATGTAAAAAAATTTAAAATAAATTTTCAAAATTTTTGAATTCCAAATTCTCTCTTTGCTTCCTGTCTTTTTTTGTTCATAAATTCTTCCATATCCATAGACCTGAGGAGTAAAATTTTCCATGCTCTTTTAATTCGCTTAGAGTATCACCCATCATGAATCCATGATGAACTCTTCTTTTCCCTCATCCCTCTTTGAGAAGGCAAGCAATCTGTTACTGATTATACATGTGGAGTTATGAAAATATTTCCAGATTAATCATGTTATAAAACATAGGATCCTCCTTACATCCCCCCAAAAAGAAAAAAAAAATAAAGAATGTTTTTAAAAAGTATTTTTCAATCTGAATCAGGACTATCATTTTTTTTTCCTCTGGAGGAAGGTTCTAGTTGGTTAATTTTTTATAATCTTCTTGTTTTTCTTTGGTGGTTTTTGTTTTTATTATTTTTAGTTTTTCTTGATGTCTCTCATTTGATTTTTTTTTCTTTGCTTCTATGATGGTTTTTTTTTCTTTGCCGATTCATTTATTTTTAAATAACAGATATTAGTGTGAGCACCAGTGGGGTGGAGAGATAATGTTTCTAGCTTCACTTCAGCTCTTCTCATTGACCAGAAACCTCTAACCAAGAGCTGCACCCTCCAGCAAGTTCCTGCAGTCAGCAGTGCCCCTGTCCCAATGCTTCTGCACTTAAAGAGTATGTTGGTTCCTTCTAGCCTAGGGTCAT
Source organism: Myrmecobius fasciatus (assembly GCA_023553655.1). NCBI lineage: Eukaryota > Metazoa > Chordata > Mammalia > Dasyuromorphia > Myrmecobiidae > Myrmecobius > Myrmecobius fasciatus. Next base: position 34,758 of record JAJPUD010010459.1, read on the forward strand.
GCTTCTGCAGTATAGTTGGGCTTGGTGTTCCTAATCTGCCAAGGTTCACTTAGTCTTCCCAGAATCAAGTCTGACTTCTCAATCAATTTGGAAGGTGAAAGTTCCTGTGGTCGTTGCTGAGGCTCCAGCCAAACCCATCTCACCCAGAGGTCCTCACTTGAAGTTTGTGTAGAGCTAGCCTGGAAGTATTTGCACTTCACAAGAGTTAACTCCCAATCCTGGGACTTTCTTCAGACCTTGGGTTGTACCAAGAGGATCCCTGTTTTTTCATCTACATTTCCACAGAAATTTATTGAATGTCATTTTTGTTACATTATTATCTGAAAAGGATTCATTTAATTTTTCTGCTTTAGTTGTGAAATTTTAGATTCTAATATATGGTTAATTCTTGTGAAGAAACCGTTTACAACTGAAAAAAAAGTTGTTCTCCTTTCTATTCCTATACAATTTTTGGAAAGGTCTGTTGTATCTAACTTTTCAAAAATTCCATTTGTTTACTTATCTTTTTTCTTGTTTATCGTCAGATTTATTTAGTCCTGAGAAGAGAAAGTTGAAATCCCCACTATTACATTTTTACTCTAGTTTCCTCTTATAGCTAATTTAACTTTTTCTTTAATAATCTGAACGGCATACCATTTGTTGCGTGTGCACTTAGTTTTGACATTACTTCGTTGATTACAATAACTTTTAACAAAATGGAGCTTCCCTGCTTCTTTCTTTCAATTAAGTCTATTTTTGTTTTTGTTTTGTCTGAGATCATGATTACTGTTCTGCGTTTTCTTTTTTCTTAGCTAAAGTATAATATATTCTTCTCCAGCCTTTTCTTTTTATTCTGTGTGTCTCTCTATTTCAAATGTGTTTCTTATATTCAATATATTGTCAGAATTTAGTTTTAACCCATTCTGCCATCAGCTTCCATTTTATAGGTGAATTTATCCCATTCAAATAAGAAATTATGATTACTAACTCTATATTTCCCTCCATCCTATTTTCCCTGTTTATCCTTTCTCTCTGTCTCTTCCTTTTTTATTCTCTCTCTGATTTTTACCCATCCCATCAAATCACTATTGATCAGAGAAATGCAAATTAAAACAACTCTGAGATAGCACTACACACCTGTCAGATTGGCTAAGATGACAGGAAAGGATAATGACGAATGTTGGAGGGGATGTGGGAAAACTGGGACAGTGATATAGTGTTGGTGGAACTGTGAATGGATCCAACCATTCTGGAGAACAATTTGGAACTATGCTCAAAAACTTATCAAACTGTGCATACTCTTTGACCCAGTAGTGTTTCTTTTTTCTTTCTTTTTTTTTTTTTTAATAAATTTTATTTATTTATTTATTTTTTAATTTTTACTTTTATTAATACTTTTTATTTGCAAAACATATGTATGGGTAATTCTTCAACATTAACCCTTACAAAGCTTTCTGTTACAAATTTTTCCCCTCTACTCCCCACCCCTCCCCTAGATGGCAGGATATCCACTACATGTTAATTATGTTAAAATATTTGACAAATTGAATACATGTATACTTATTTCCACACATCATTTTTGTGCAGGAGACATCGTATCTGCAAGAAAGAATAATCAAATAAAGGAAATACAATGCAAGCAAACATCAATAGAGAGCATGAAAATGATATGTTGTGGTCCATATTTCACATTCCTCTCTCTGGGTGTAGATGGCTTTCTTCACTGAACAATTGGAACCGGTTTAAAGCATTTCATTATTGAAGAGAGTCATGTCCATCAGAATTGATCATCATATAGTATTGTTGCTGTGAATAATGATCTCCTGGTTCTGCTCACTTCACTCAGCATCAGTTCATGCAAGTCTCTCCAGGCCTCTCTGAAATCATCTTACTGGTCGTTTCTTATAGAATAATAATATTCCATAACATTCATATACCATAATTTATTCAGTCACTCTCCAATTGATGGGCATCCTTTCAGTTTCCAGTTTCTAGCCACTACAAAAAGAGCTGCCACAAACATTCTTGCACATGGACCCAGCAGTGTTTCTATTGGGCCTATATCCCAAAGAGATCTTAACAGAGGGAAAGGGACCCATATGTGCAACATCAAAAGGACTGCCACACACATTTTTGCACATGTGGGTTCCTTTCCCTTCTTGAAGATCTTTTTGGGATATAAGCCCAGTAGAAACACTGCTGGATCAAAAGGTATGCACAGTTTGATAACTCTTTGTTTATAGTTCCAATTGCTCTCTAGAATGATTGAATCCATTCACAATTCCATTAACAATGCATGTGTCCCAGTTTTCCCATATCCTCACCAACATTCATCATTATCTTTTCTTTACATTTTGGCCAAACTGAGAGTGTGTAGCGGTATCTTGGAGTTGTCTTAATTTACATTTCTCTGATCAATATGAAATGGTTTCAATTTTCATATGACTAGAAATGTTTTCAATTTCTTCATCTGAAAATTATCTATTTGTATCCTTTGACCATTTATCAATTGGGGAACGGCTTGTAATTCTGTTTTCTTTTGTTTTTTCAATAGAAATTGAAAGCCTCTGACTTCATAGAAGCTCCATTTCCTCCCCTAAAAAATTGCTGCTGAGTGTTGTGGGGCAATTAATTCTTGCTTGTAACCTCAGACCCTTTGCCTTCTAGAATATGGTATTCCAGCCCCTCTGATCTTTTATTGACTGTTACTCTTTGATATTTGAATTGCTTTTTTTCTGGCAATTTGCCATATTTTTCCCTTGAGATTATAGATCTGGAGTTTTGCAACAATCTTCCTTGGGGTTTTCCTTGTGGGATCTCTTTCCAGAGGTGATGGATGGATTCTTTAAATGAGTATTTACCCCTCTGTTTCTAGAATATTGGGATAGTTTTCTTTAATGATGTCTTGTAGAGTGCTATCCAGGTTCTTTTTTTTGGGGGGGGGTCATGGTCTTCAGGTAGTCAATAATTTTTAAATTGTCTCTTCTGGATCTATTTTCCTGGTTGTTTGTTTTGCCAATGAGGTATTTCATATTTTCTTCCATTTTTTCAATTTTTGTTTGTTTGTTTGATTGATTCTTGCTGTCTCACAAAGTCATTAGCTTCCATTTGCACTTTTCTAGTTTTTAATGTGTGATTTTCTTCACTTATCTTTTGTATCATTTTTCCACTTGGTTTAAACTCCTACTGTTCAAGGAGTAGTTTTCTTCAGACAATTTTTTTCCTTCCTTTTCCAAACTGTTGACTCTCTCATACATAGTTCTTATTTCTTTTCTCATTTTTAAATACCTCTCTTATTTGCCTTTTGAAGACTTTTAGGAGCATTTCCAAGTAGTCTCTTTGAGATTGAGATCAATTTACATCACTCTTTGAGAGTTCTTCTGTGGACATTCTGTCCTGCTCTGAGTTTGTGTTTTGGTCTGCTCTATACCCATAATAGTTTTCTATGGTCAAGGTTTTTTTTCTGTTTCTTGTTCATTTTATTTCCTTTTCTTTTGGTATTTTCTCTTTTTTCACTTTTAGGATAGAGCTCTGATCCTGGAGTAAATGAGACACTGTCCGAAGTTTGCTCTGCAGCTCTGAACCTTGGCTTTGAGCACAGGGCCCCTTGTGTTTGCAAGGGAGAGATTTTACCTACTATGTTCAGGAAACAATCTGATTTCCCAGAGATTGACTTCTGAACTGGGAATACAAACTGCCCCTCTGATCTGCTCCTGTATTGAGCTAGGACTGGGGGTCCTAGATGCTGATTTGCTGAAAGACCCTCCCAATGGCTTTTCCAGAGGCTATCTGAACTGCTGAACACCCTTTTTACTCCATTGAGACTCACCTTTCTTTCAGTTTTTTCAGTCTATTTTGAGCTAGAGAGTAGTTTCATTCTGTTAGACTTTGTTCAGAGGCTTTGGTTTCATGTGGGTTTTGAGGGAAACTCTGCCTGTCTGTCTCTCTATCTCTCTTTGACTCTCACCTTCCTGTCCCTCTTCTTTTTTAACCTGTTTCTGTCAGTTTTGCTTCAGACTACTCCCTTTTGTTTTCTATAAGAATGACCCTTTTTTTTTTCTTTTATCTCTTTCCCCTCCTATTTTCTTGTGAATTGATAGATTTCTAAACCCAACTGAGTGGGGTTTAGAAAATATTCATTTTTGAGCTAATTTTATGCGATTAAGATTAAAGCATTGTCCACTATCTCCCATATTCCCCTTCATTGTAAAACATATTTCTTTTATATCTCTTTTGTAACGACCAGTGTTTCAATTAAGCTAAAGGGTAGGATAAACTTTACCTCTAATAGGTCCTCGGACATCTCCGGCTCCCAGCCTCCACTGGGAGAAACTTCACAGTCACCACAGGACACGGGGATATGCTTATCTTACTTTATTATGTGTTACACCTACATAAGTCTATAAAGCTGTGCTAATAGTAATCCCGGTCTCTATGGGGGCAGTCTCCTTATATCCCTTCTCATCCTTCCCCGCCCATGCCACAGCGAACCAATCGTGTCCCACCCCGAAAGTCTCCGGTCTGAGCTGGCCTGCTCTGATAGGGCACCGGCCCAAGAGCTGTGTGCAGGTGCCTGCAGATCACGTACAATATGCAAAACATCTACCACGTGACTTAGGCTCTATGGTCCTCCGTCCTGTGGTGTTTTGCTGCATCAGCACTGCCATATCAGCTGAGTAATGCCACACCTGTGCTCAGCCATTCGGCCCCCAGATGGTCACGTGTGTTTCCTGCTGGCTACAGGCACCTGGGCATTACATCTTTCATGTAAGATTTTTTTTTACTGTTTATCTTTTCTCTTCACCCTTCTTCCAATGCATTCCTCTTTCTCAACCCTTAATTTTTTTTGAAATTATCCCATTTTAGTTCATTCACATCCATGTCCTCTGCTTACTTGTTCTTCTAATTGCCTTAATAATGATAAAAAAAGTACTTGGGAATTGTAATTATCATCTTCCCATACAGGAATTCAAATAGTTTAACCTTTGAATCCTTTTTCTGTTTAACTTATTATGCTTCTCTTGAATGTTGTATTTGAAAGTCATATTTTCTATTCAATTTTGATCTTTTCAGCAGGAATACTTGAAAGCCCTCTATTTTAGATAGTTTTTTGGTACATAGTGTTTGGTTGAAAATCTAGTTTCTTTACCTTCCAGAATGTCATATTTCATACCCTCTGATCTTTCATATGAAAGCTGCTAAATCTTATGTGATCCTGGCCGTGACTCCATGATATTTGAATTGTTTCTTTCTGATTACTTGCAGTATTTCTCCCTTTTCTAGGAATTCTGGCATCTGGCTATAATCTTCCTTGGGATTTTTTTTGGAGTCAATTTAATGAGGTAATTGGTAGTTCTTTTGATTTCTATATCAATATATCATTTTAGGATCCTAGTGGAGTTTTCCTTGATCATTTATTGAAATATGCTGTCTAGCTTTTTATTTTAATCATGGATTTCAGATAATATAGTAATTCTTAAAATTATCTCTCCTCAATTTATTTTCCAGGTTAGTTGTTTTGCTGATGAGAAGTTGCATATTTTTTTTTTTTTTTTTTTTCCCATTTTGCTTGATTGTTTTCTGATGTCTCATGGAATGATTAGAACTTTTACTTGCCCAAATCTAATTTTAATGAATTGTCTTCTTCAGTTAGATTTTGTATCTCTTTTCACTTTAGGCAATTCTACCTTTTGAGGAAGTCTTTTCTTTAGTGAATTTTAGCACATTTTTTCTACTTGGCCAATTCTGCTTTTTAAGGAATTCTTGTCGTGGATTTTTGTGCATCTTTTACCATTTGATCAATTCTGTTTTATAAGGTTTTCTTTTCTTTTTGCTTCAATAACATTTTATTTTACCAAATACATGTAAAGATACTTTTAATATTCATTTTTGTAAAACTTTTTGTTCTAAATTTTTCTTCCTCTTTCTTTTACTTCCCCCCTCAAAACAACAAGCAATTTGATATAGGTTAAATGTATGCAATACTTTTAAACATGTTTCCATATTTGTCATGTTATACAAGAAAAATCAGATCAAAAAGGAAAAAAAACATGAGAAAGATAAAACCAACAAATGAAAAAATGTGTGTGTATTTTCACTTTAATTTATGCATACACTTCAGCAATCATCTAAGTGCAGAGTCTACATCACAGTACATTATCCTATCCAGGAGAATAGGTAAAGGGTTTCCTTGAAAGCTAAAAAAAAATTCACAGAACAGTTTTTATGAAAATTTACAGGAAATTTTATTGTTTTACCTGCTTGGTAAATATAGAGTAAATGGCAGTCTATGGCAAAATGCTGAGATAGAGGGATAGGAACTAGACCTATGATTTTATTTTTATTCACTTGGTGAACATCTACTAATGCAAGAGAACATCTTCTCTACAGTTTATAGCTTTAGATTTACCAAAAGTATTGAGAGGTTAAATGATTTACTCAGGTTCACACAGCCAGTACATGTCAGAGATGGGCTTTTGACAAAGTCTTCCTGGCTTTGAGGTCACATAGACACTATGCCATGATTTGTTCACAGTATGAACATCCTTTCCAGCAGAAAGAATATGTTGCTCTTCACTTGTACTGTATCCCCAACTATAACCAATGACCAATGTAATGCAAACAGAAACAGCAGACCAAGAAATGAATCTTTCCAAGTTTTTTCACAGGAAACCTGCATCTGCATTATGAGAAGTGCTGGAAATAATGCACAAGATGAAAAGGCAGCAACTTTTACTTGCTTTTTTGTATTTAAAAAATAACTGTAACTGCACATTCACCCTGAGATGGAAACACGTAATGGTTATTACATTTTTAAATATATTGTATGGTAAAGATGAATCCAAAGAGCTGAGCTACTACATTTGTGGCTCCAACCTTTACTACTTTTATGAAAGTGCACTACTTTTGTTCCTTTTCTGTTAAGGACTGCTTCACCTTCTGAATGAAGATCTGCTCATCATCCTATTTTTCATATTGATCCCATGGAGCTAATTGTCTCCATCCACAATTTGTCTTATAACTGCCTATCCAAAGAATGAATCTTGGTAAATTGACCAGTCCCCACTAAAGCAGAGCTTTAAAGACATTTTCTTTAGTTCCCTGATACTTTTTCATCAACAAAAGTAAAAAAGTGAATTGCATGAATCCTTTAAAACAAAAAAGGCCCTATCTTTATTAGGTTATTTTGTAAAATACATGAAATTCCATATGGCATCTCTATATTTTTGTACAAGCTGCTCCCCATGCTAGAATATTCTTTCTCATCTCCACCTCTTAGAATCCTTTACTCTCAAAGCTTCCTAGGATCTCAAAGATCCTAGTGCCACTTCTCACGAGAAGCCTTTCTTTGCCTTGACTTATCTGCAAGGTAGTGGTGGTGTAGTAGAAACAGAGCTGATCTTAAAGCCAAGAAGAATTGGGTTCATATTCTGCTTCTGACACAAACTGAGTACATTACCCTGAGCAAATCATTTAACCTCCAAGTACTTTAGGCAGTAAAACCATAAGTTGACTTTGAATTATAAAATAACTATCCTTACCTAGGGCACCTCACCTCATCAATATCAAGAAAATTAGGTTTAATCTCTTTCACTTTTATCTGTGAATGTGTTTTTTCCTGGGTGGAGTGCAAACTCTTTGATAGGAAGGATATTATAGTTTTTGTCTTCATATTCCAAAGTTACCATCACAGTCAGCCCTTAAATATTTATTGATTGATTGACTTTACTTGTTTTTTTATTATTATTAATACTTTTTATTTGCAAAACATAAGTATGGGTAATTCCTAAACATTAACCCTTACAAAGCTTTCTGTTACAAAATTTTCCCCCCTACTCCCCACTCCTCCCCTAGATGGCAGGACATCCACTACATGATAATTATGTTAGAATACTTAAGAAATCAAATATATGTATAGTTATTGCATCATTTTTTTGTACAGGAGAGATCGTATCTACAAGAAAGAATAAGCCGATAAAGGAAATACAATACAAGCAAACCTCAATAGAGAACATGAAAATGTTATGTTGTGGTCCACATTTCACATCCCTCTCTCTGGGTGTATATGACTTTCTTCAGTGAACAACTGGAACTGGTTTGAAGCATTTCATTGTTGAAGAGAGTCATGTCCATTAGAACTGATCTTCATATAGTATTGTTGTTGCCATGAATAATGATCTCCTGGTTCTGCTCACTTCACTGAGCATCAGTTCATGCAAGTCTCTCCAGGCCTCTCTGAAATTATCTGCTGGTCGTTTCTTACAGAGCAATAATATTCCATAACATTCATATACCATAATTTATTCAGCCATTCTCCAATTGGTGGGCATCCATTCAGTTTCCAATTTCTAGCTACTACAAAAACGGCTGCCACAAACATTCTTGCACATGTGGGGCCCTTTCCTTCTTTTATGATTTCTTTGGGATATAAGCCCAATAGAAACACTGCTGGGTCAAAGGGTATGCATAGTTTGATAACTTTTTGAGCACAGCTCCAAATTGCTCTCCAGAATGGTTGGATATGTTCACAGCTCTACTAACAATGTATCAGTGTCCTAGTCCTCCCATATCCTCTCCAACATTCATCTTCTTCTTTTCCTGTCATTTTAGCCAATCTGACAGGTGTGTAGTGGTACCTCAGAGCTGTCTTAATTTGCATTTCTCTAGTGATAGTCATAGTGGATTTGTGATTTGGTGATTTGGAATAGTGATTTGGAGCACCTTTTCATATGATTATAGTTTTAATTTCATCATCTGAAAATTATCTGTTCATATCCTTTGACCATTTATCAATTGGAGAATGGCTTGAATTCTTATAAATATGAGATAATTCTCTATATATCTTAGAGATGAGACCTTTATCATAACCCTTAAATGTAAAGATGATTTCCCAATTTGATGCTTCCCTCCTAATCTTGTCTGTATTAGTTTTGTTTGTACAGAAACTTTTTAACTTAATATAATCAAAATTATCTATTTGGTGTTCAATTAAGAGTTCCAGATCTTCTTTGGACATAAATTTATTCCATCTCCATACTTGTATATGTCTTCCTATATACATGCTTCTTAGTCAACAATAAATGCTGATTGGAAACTTGATTGATGTCAGAAAAAATATATAATTTACAAATTGTGGACATTTGTTCACAAATGTCTTCATATAAAGATTGAACAGAGTTGAACATCAAAAGCCACATGGGTACTAATAACTCTCCTGAGGTATTTTTAGGATTGTTTATTGTTCTTTTGAGAGTAAATTTTATGCCAGTTCTGATATAATCTTGGGCATCATAGAGCAACCAGATTTCCCCGAGACAGTCTTTTTAAGCTAAAGTCTTGACATGACTGGAATAGGTCCACTTGGAGTCTGATATTGAGTTGCCAATATAATTTCTGAGGAACTAACTTGGAGGAAAAGCTGCCCT
>JAJPUD010010459.1:48982-61925 GCA_023553655.1 Myrmecobius fasciatus
ATATATGATGCAGTAGAAAGGACATTGTAATTGTAATTGGAATAAAAATCATCTGCTTGGGGCAGCTAGGTGGCGCAGTGGATAGAGCACCAGCCCTGAAGTCAGGAGGACCTGAGTTCAAATCTGGTCTCAGACACGTAACAGCTGTGTGACCCTGGGCAAGTCACTTAACCCCAATTGCCTCAGCAAAAAAATAAATAAATTAAAAAAAATCATCTGCTTTAATGCTTTCTTAGCATTTAATATCTGTGTGATCTTAGAAAAGCACTCTGGCCTTCATTTTCCTATTGATAAAATTAATTGCAATTACTAGATTATCTCTAAAGCCCTTTCCATCTCTGAGTATTATGATCTGTACCCTCTATCTCTTTTATGCATTCTCAGATCTATAACTGTTAGACTGAAAAGTGCTGGTGACATCTCCTTGCTTGAAGGGGAAATAGGCATGTATTCAGAGAAATAAAAACATGGGTAGTTATGTATAATAATTCAAAATAAATAAATTATGTTTGTCCTTTACTATTTATCAGGAATCATATGGAACAAGAAACTGATTAATGAGTAAATTCAATATGAAAAATATTTGCCAAGTAAATCCTCTATGTAATAACTCTGGTGGAGTTATAATAAAAGAGAAACAGTTCAGAAAAAAGTATAGTACCTCCCTTCTGTCTTATAAGGCAAGATTATAAGATGTCCTCCATTCTTATTTCACCAGGAGGAGGAGACTATTATACATATGAATAGAGGTAGGGATGAAGTAATGGAAGCACATTTCCTGTCTTCTGGGTGATTATAACATCCAAGCTAAAAGCAACATATTAATCATGCTGTTAACATTGGATAGCATGTGACATTTCTGTTTTGTTCCTTTACATTCATATTCATTATGTTCATGTTAGCAGTTATGCTCACAAGGAACAAGATCCAAGGCCAGAATAATAGGTATAGGTAAGAAAGGAGGGAAAGATCCTTAGGTCCATTTTCCTTTTTTTTTTTTTTTTAACCTCCATTATTTTTTTTTTTCTTTTTTTTTTAAATAGTATTTTTTTTTGCCCAAATACATGTCAAAACAATTTTTAGCATTCATTCTTACAAGAATTTGAATTCTGACTTCCAAGAAACTATTTTACTGACCTAGAAAAAAATAACAACAAAATTCATCTAGAAGAACAAAAGGCCAAGAATTTCAAGAAACTAGACATTGACTCACACCTAACACTGTATACCAAGATAAGGGCAAAATGGATTCGTGATCTAGACATAAAGAATAAACAAATTAAAAGAACATAGTATAGTTTACCAATCAGACCTGTGGAGGAAGAAGGAATTTATGACCAAAGAAAAACTAGAGATCATTGTTAAACACAAATAATATAATTTTGATTATATTAAGTTAAAAAGTTTTATACAAACAAAACTAATGCAGATGAGATTAGAAGGGAAGCAATAAACTGGGAAATCATTTTTACAATCAAAGGTTCTGATAAAGACCTCATTTCTAAAATAGAGAATTGTCTCAAATTTATAAGAATTCAACTCATTTTTCCACAACTCCATCAACAATGCATTAGTGTCCCAATTTTCCCACACCCTCTCCAACTTGTGAAATAGTATTTCAGAGTTGTTTTAATTTGCATTTCTCTAATCAGAAATATTTTAGAACTCTTCTCCATATGTTTACAGATAGCTTTGATTTCTTCATCTGCAAATTGCCTGTTCATATCCTTCAATCATTTATCATTTGGGGAATGCCTTATATTCTTATCAATTTAACTCAGTTCTCTATATATTTGAGAAATGCGGCCTTTATCAGATTCTTGTCCTGTAAAGATTTTTCCCATTTTTCTTCTTTCCTTTGTTTATAGAAAAGCATTTTATTTTATTATAATCAAAATTACCTATTTTACATTTTAGAATGCCTGTAACTCATTTAACTTCTTTAATAATTTGGTTGCTATACCGCTTTGTGCATATATATTTAATATAGATGTTGCTTTTTTGCCTTTGGTATCTTTTAACAAGATGTAGTTTCCTTCCTTATTTCTTTTAATTAGCTCTATTCCTGCTCTTCCTTTGTCTGAGATCAGGATTGCAATCCCTCCTTTTTTGTTGTTGTTACTTTATCTGAAGCATTATAGATTCTACTCCAACTTTTTATCTTTCCTCTATATGTGTCTCTCTGTTTCAAGCGTGTTTCTTGTAAACAACATACTATAGGACTCTGATATTTACTCCCCTCTGCTTTCTACTTCCATTTTATGAGAGATATCATCCCATTCACATTTAAAGTTATGATTGCTAACTGTATTTCCCTCTGTTCTATTTTTCTTCTTGTTTGTCGTTTCTCTCCTTTTACCCCTTCCCTTCTCACCAGTGTTTTGATTCCGTCTACCACCTTCTCCTGTCTGCCCTTTCTTCTGTCAGTTTCCTCTCCTCCCACACTTATTTAATCTTCTCCCCTCCTACTTCTCTGTAGTTATATAATCGACTGATTGTGTGTATTATTCCCTCTTTGAGCCAATGTTGATGAGAAGGTTTAAGTGAAGCCTATAACCTATCCTCCATCTTTAACAACCGCCCCCCCCCATAATTGGTCTTTTTTGGTTCATCATGTGAAATAATTTACTGTATTCTATTTCTGCCTTCTTTCTGCATCCAGTATATTCCTCTCTTATCCCTTAAGTACTTTATTTTATGCCATTTTTCCCAAATTATCTCTAACTAATCCCTTTTGTCTATGTATATTCCTTCTAGCTGTGCTATTAGTGATACAATTTTAAAGGATTACAAATATCATCTTCCTATGTAGGGGTGTAAACAGCTTTGCTTCTCTTGAGCCTTGATATTGGAGGCAAAAGTTTTGGTTTAATTCTGATTTTCTCACATGAAAGCTTGAAATCTTTTTATTTAATGGAATGGCTATTTTCTCCTTGATGTATTGTCCTTAATTTTGCTTTAAGTGATTCTTGATTGTAATCTAGCTTCTTTGCTTTCCATGATCACTGATCCTTTAATGCTACAAGTGTTAAGTCCTGTGGGATCCTAATTGTGGTCTTCAATATTTGAATTGTTCAATTTGTCCATTTGCAGTATTTTTAGCTTGACCAGATAATTCCAAAATTTGGTTATAATGTTCTTTGGAATTTTTATATTCAGATCTTTGCCTTGATTATTTCCTGAAAAATGCTGTCCAGATCTTCTTTTGATTATGTCTTTTATTCTGATATTTTCTCCCCTTAATCTGTTTTCTAGGTAAATACCATGAGTTGTTTTATATTTTCTTCCATTTTTTATTAAATTTGTTTGATTGCTTCTTGACATCTCATAGAGTCATTAGCTTCCACTTGCCCAATTCTAGCTTTTAAGGAGTTGTTTTTCTAAAATAGCTTTTTGTATTTCCTTTTTTTATTTGATCATTAGACCAAAAGTAGTTCTTTTTTTTTTTTGCTTTTTGCTGAGGCAATTGAGGTTAAGTGACTTGCCCAGGGTCACACAGCTAGGGAATGTTAAGTGTCTGAGACCAGATTTGAACCCAGGTCCTGCTGACTTCAGGGCTGGTGCTCTATCCACTGCGCCACCTAGCTGCCCCCAAAAGTAGTTCTTTTAGTAGTTCTTTTCTTCAGTAGATTTGCGTATCTTTTTCTCCAGTAGGCAAATTCTATTTTTTAGCAGCTGTTTTCTTTTTCCAAACTGTTGAGTTTTTCCATAATTTTCTTTTTACTCATTTCTTTTCTCAATTTTTGTTCTATCTCTCTGATATGATTTTTAAGCTCCTTTTCAGGTTCTTCCACAAGTTCTTTCTGGGCTTGAGACTACTTCCTGTTTATCTTTGTGGTTTTGCCTATAGGTGTCTTGACATCACTGTTCTTTTCTGCATTTCTGTCTTTATCTTCCCTTATCACAAGATTTTATGGCCAGATTCTTTTTTTTTTTTTGCTTTTTTTTTGTTCATTTTTTTTAGCCATCCCCCCCTTTTTATATATAATCTCTGCTCTTGGGGTGGAAGGGGCATTGCCTTAGGCTTCTTGTATCAGAGGCTGCAGGTGCTAGCTTTTTACCTGTTGATGCACTGATTTTTGCCCTGAGGCCTATGGGAGACTTCTTGGGTCTGATGTTGTGCTTAGGGAGTGGATAGGTGGTGATTGGCACTGCTGGAGACTATAGGGGTCTGGCAGGTTACCAAGAGCTGATTTGGGGTCTGGTGTCTGAGGTGTGCTGAGTTTGGTGGGGATGTTTCTGCATATACCTGGTTATAGACTGAAGTACTTGGTTCTTTGACCACAGGTGGCTGCCTCTTCACCCAGATCTATGATGAAGAAAGTGGCAAGGCATTGGTTCTGGTGGCAGCCTGTTTTCTTAGGCACCCATTTTATTTTATTCTTGTTTGGAGGTGAATATTGAGGAGTTACAGTGATTTACTGCTCACTCCTCCATCTTGGTTCCTAGAAGTCCCTTGGGGCTGTTTTTTCAGAGAGAGCTTATTCCTACAAGAAGCACTCCTAGACATCCAAGAAATAGTTCTTATATGTTACTCCACACCCCCCTACACACACATCTCTATAATTTTTCTGTCACATCCACTGTGCCTCTGAGTAAATAAATTTTTTTTCTTCCAATAGTGAATTCCCTTCTAATAGTAGTAGGAATAATAACTCAGTGGAATGAGCTTCTTAAGAATAGGGATTATCATTTTTTCTCCTTGTATTTATATCCCCATTTTTACAATGTGTCTTGCATATAGTAAGCACTTAATATATGCTTTTTAGTTGACATTACCTAATAGAAGTCAAATATGACCTTGGCTTTCATTTTGATTTTGTTACATTTTTGTGGAGAATTGTGGAGAATTTATTAATAGGATCATGCTCTAGTTTCCCCTTAAATTATTAGGATAGCATGAATGATTTCACTATTTAAGATTATAGCAAAAATGACTGATGTAGGATGGTGAGATTTTTTTCCAGGTATGGTGTAGTAGAAAGAGCATTGGGTTTGAAGCATAGAAGTTTACAGTAAATGGACAAGATGCCTGGCCCATGCTCTCTGAATACCTATGACTTATCGCCACAATTAGGTTCATTTATAGTCTTAAATTTGGTGGACTTCATTTTTTTCATCTGTAAAAAAAGAGGCTCATGATCTCTAAGATCCCTTCCAGTTCTAAAATTCTATGGAATTCTCCAAAGGTAGTGTTTTGGAAATGTTTCAGAATTAAAACCATAGCTTGATATCCTTAGAGGTGTGTATTCATATAATGTCAAGAGAACTTAAGGAAGGTTCCCATCACATTTGGTGGATACCTTGAGGAGAATCTATAGACAAGTATAACATAGGATGATAGGTCATGGAGGGGTTCTGTGCTGTATCATCAAAGGAAATACATGCATTGATGAGATCATAGATCTCTCAAGGTATTAAAATATGAGTGGAGAATCTGAATGAGCATCAGCAAGGCAGTCATTCAAAGAAGGAATCAAAATTCATCAATTATGAATCAAACAGTCAATATTTAAACTTAATGATACCTTACCAACAAGTGATGAACATGGCTTACTGCTTACAGGAATAGAACACAGAGTTAAACATATATCTCTCACACGAGGCTAGTTACAATGCAAATAGAAGAAACAAGAAATCTCACAGAAGAAAACATAACATGAGCAGCAGTGGCTCAATAGAACTGATTACCTGAAAGCAAAAGAGGTCCACACATCTCTCTAAATTAATTTGCTTCCATCTGTGCATTCTCTTGTACAGAATCTGATAAATAAATTCCAACAAATGCTGCTCTACCATAAATATAGATTTCTATCTATGACAGTAGAAAAATTAAAATTTAGCACCTCATGTGCCTTAGATTTAAACCCTTTGGTCTCTCCTCCTTTACTAATTTCCATTTTTCTGCTCTGGCCCTTCTATCCTTCTTAACCCTCAAGTGTAAGCATGATGAAAAACCTGAAAGAGAACACTATTTGAAGTCTCACCTTAAAATGCCTGATAGGCTTCAGTGAGTTGCAGTGAGGAATGATACTTCATATACAGGCTGGATGAAATGATCTTTCAGGTTTCCTCCAACCCTGATCCTATGATTATGTGATTCTTAAATACAATGCCAAGAGTGAATTTCAAAGGCTGTTGAGCCAGGAGAAGGGTATGTCTTTAGCAAATGCTTGCTAAACCAAACTGAATGGAATCAAATTAAATTGATTTGGATTAAATTAAATTGAATTATTGGAGAAAGCTGCTGACAAAACACCTTGAAGTATAAGAAGATGACATGTTCTAGTGAGTCAGATCAGAAAAATAAATAATTTTACCATAAATGCAGACAAAACACCATCCAATCTGATAGTTTTTCTGTAGTACATTAAAGCACAATGTAAATGCTAATTATAGTAATTATGATGAGGGTGATGATGATTATGAGAAGGAAGAATAGAAAGTATGGGCTAGAGCAAATGATAATTATATAATGCTCCCCAAGCACTTCAAGTCCCTCAAAATCTCGCTTTTAGGTATATTATTACCTACATTTTCAATTTGGGGAAAATTAAATAATCTGTCAAGGTGATATGTGCCAAGTTATAGAGCTCACTCTTGAATCCAGATTTTCAGACATCAAATCCATGCTATATCCATTATGCCTTAGTGCTCTAAGGAGCAGAAGACATCTGTTCAAATCTGATTTTGTCTTTAGATAGTAATATATTTAGCCTGATTGTGCCACATACTTGTTTCATCTATAAAATGAGATTAATAATAAATCATTTGATTTGAACCAAATTATGTCTTCAAAGTTACCCTGTCATTATTTCATTGATTTCCCAAACACATGAAACACATCAATCATTCAGTATTTATTAAACAGGGAAAGTGTCAGCAATGGAAATACTAACAGGAGACAAAGATACCTCCTGCCCTAGGGGATCTTACAATTTAATGAGTAAACAATATACAAACAAATAATAAAAAGCAAATTAAGTACAGGATAAATAGAAAATGATTAACAGAGAGAAGGTATTAAGAGGAGTTTAGAAAGGCTTCTTGTAGATGGAATTTTAGTTGGGATTTGAAGGAAATCAGGTAAGTTAGTATTTGGAGCTGAGAAGGGCAAGTATTTCAGGCATGGGGGGAAAGCCAGAGAGAATGGTCCAAACCATGTGATGGAGTGTCTTATTTATGGAATAGCCAAGGGGCCAATATTACTGAATAAAAGAGTACCTGTTGGGAAGTGAGGTCTAAGAAGAAGCACATGTACTGTATGTGTAGGAAGATGTGATATACACACAAACATTATTATATTATATGGCAGGTGTTACCCTGGGTGTTCAAGCATGGACAATTACCCTCTCTTTTATTTCCCTGGATACTTGGTGTATCACATACACAGTGTGACAAATCTAATCACAGCCAAAGCCTCTTCTCACAGTCATCCAGAGTAAAAGCTCATCATGTTCCCAAGGAAATGATGGAAACATCCAAATCAATTGCCCTTTCCTTTCTCTCTTTGTCTCTCTTCTGAGTGGAGGCATGAGGCTTGATAATAACACCGAGACTCTCATTTCACATAGTCAGGAAATACCCAAAATAAAAACCACCTAAAATCAAGACTGGGCCAGGTTCCTCCAATTGGCCAAAAGCCCAATCAAATACTCAGATGGCCTTCGGAGAACCTTCCTGCATTCCTCTGGACAAAAGTGATATCCTAAAGAGATACCACTAAAAGTGACATACTCCAATGCCTCATTAGAGATATGTGTTTATCTAACTCACTCTTTTATTGAATTGAGAGCAAGGACCAAGCCATATTCATCTTTATCTTCTATAATTTGATGTATTGGGCATTTCATGAGAATAAGTTTTCTTTTTATCCATGTGGATTGAAAGTCTGATATATCTTCCCCAATGTATTTGATTTTTGCCTCTACAAGGTCTTCTTGAAATTAATTAATTTGGGGGCAGCTAGGTGGCACAGTGGATAGAGCACCAGCCCTGAAGTCAGGAAGATCTGAGTTCAAATCTGGTCTTAGACACTTAACATTACCTAGCTGTGTGACCCTGAGCAAGTCACTTAACCTCAATTGCGTCAGCAAAAAAGCAAAAAAAAAAAAAAATAAATAAATAATTTGGGGGAGGAGGAGCATACCTTTTGTTCTTCTGTTGGCATATAATATCCAGTGATAAAACTACCTTAAGGAGCATAACTCAGTCTTCCTTACAATGTTTAGCCTTAAGGATTTGAATCTGATGTTATTTTTTATATCTTTATACCTCTCACTCAATATAAATAGACATGAACAATTTTTATAACATTTCATTTTGAAATATTAATGTCAAGATGGAAGAGGGAATGGCAATTACTGTTGTACTCAGTCTTGTTGTTTGTTCAGCCATTTTTTGAACATGTATAATCCTTTTTGACCCTATTTGGGGTTTTAGTGGCAAATATACTAGAGTGTTTTGCCAAGTCCTTCTCTAGCCCATTTTACAGATCAGGAAACTGAGGCAAACAGGATTAAATTACTTATCCAGAGTCACACAATTACTAAGTGTTTCAGGCTATATTTGAACACTGGGAGATATCTTCCTGACTCCAAGTCCAGCACTCTATCCACTGTGCTATCTAGCTGCCCTATCCATAGTGTAGCAGCTGCCAAGTAGATCTTCTTAATCCATAAATAAACCTAAATGTGATTTGCATAAATTGACTATGATAAGGAAATGATCATGGAGATGTGTATTTCTCATGATCCTTTCAAGAAGAGGTCTGTTGGAAGAGAGAAAATTGAACCCCAATATTGTCCAGCCTGAGGACCAGGTACCTCAACATTTTTCTGTAGAAATCAATTTTTTTTTTATGAGGCAATGATATTGATGGTCAATGAACTTCTACTTTGCCATTGCTAGAGACTGGTTTCTATTTCATATATAGGGAGAGGGGAAAGAAATAAACATTTGCATATGGCCTACTATGTACCAGGAACTGTACTAAGACTGTACAAATATTATTTTATTTAATCCTCATAAAATTTTCTAGGTAGATATTATTACTATCCCCATTTTACAGCTGAGGAAATTTAAGTAAAGAGAAGTTAAGTGACCTGCCCAGGATTATACAACTAGAAAGTATCTGAGACTGCATTTGAACTCAGATTTTCCTGATTCTAGGCCCAGAATTCTATCCACTGTACCATCAAGCAGATCATAGATCACTAAATTTAAAGTTCATGTGCTTTACTTATTTTACTCTTGACATACTGAATTCAAGATCCCTAAAATATCGATACTTTATTCATTTATATTAAAAATGATCCCAAATCCTCAGGCCTCATTCCTATTCCCAACTCTGTTATTAACTAGCTGTATGAAGCCCTTCTTCACTTAAATCCAATTCACTTTCCTACCATGACATCACATCCCTGATGCCTTGGTTCTTTTGGAGAATGAGGGACAAACAACAACCTCTATATGACTTTAAACAAATCAATTTTCCTTTCTGATTCTCTCTTTCCCTATTTGGAAAATGAGGGAATTGGGTGAATATGTTGAACTAAGGTCCCTCTCAGCTCTAACAGTATTCCTCTCCTTGCCCCTTTTCACAATAAAATTCATTACGTGACTCCTTTAAATGGTGAATTCCCTTCATTCATTTTCTATAAATCAGTCTTTAGCAACTAGACAGAGAGGTTGAAGAATAAGGACACATAAAGCTGAGACTGGAGACAAATCAGAAAAAATGTATATTTATAAATATATATATATATGTATATATGTGGAGGTTTGTACATATGTATAGACATATTGACATACACACACACACATACACACATACACATAAACATATAACCTCAGAGATGATCAGGGAAATTGGATTTTAAATGCAACTTTTCAAGGACTCTTCCACCACTGAAGGCCAGCTATTGCCAGCTATACCTCCTTGGAGCTCCCCTCCATTGATAGTGAGGTTGCTTGGATCAGTTGAACTTAACTTACTAAACACAGCTAACTGTCTTTTGAGGTCCACTCAGACATACCTCTTTCCATTGACATTTACACAGTTCCTTCTTTTCTCTCTTTCATGGTCCCCCACTGTCACACCTGATTCTGCCTTTCTCCTTTCAGTGCCCAATTTTTGTTAAAAAAAAAAGAAAGAAAAGAAAAGAAAAGAAAAACAAGCCTTGGTGGGCTCTGTTCCAGGAGAAACCTTAAATTGGGCACTGTCTATTGACTCCCACCCACATCCCCCCCAGCTCTGGGCTCAGGATGGCTTGTGAGAAATGTGGGTCTCAGAGTGAAAAGAAAGACGCCTCAGAGACCCTTTCTTTCAGCCAATTAAGTTACATTACAATACACCCGGGATTATAATCAGCATGCAGCCGATTAAGTAGCCTCCCAAGAAGCTAGACGCAAAAAGGTAGAAGATTGGACTTGCTCCCCAAGGAAATACACTGTTCAGTGACTGCTCTGCTTTCTATAGAAACACATTGGAATAGCATACAGTCCTCCCTCCCCCAAGCCCTCTCCAGTCACCACACACCACACACACACACACACACACACACACACACACACACACACACTCCTCCCCTCCATCAACCCACACATGCTTTAATTAATAAATGGCTGTGTGCTTGGCAAGGTCAGCTGGGGCAGGGAGGGCTAAGGTTGAGGGAGTGTTAGGCTTCCTGAACTAAAGAAGCAAATCTAAGTGTTGGAACCCATATGGCCTCTTGGAATTTACCTTCTAATCCTCACATGGCAAAGAGGCAAGAGAAGATCCCTGTGAAAGGGATTCTCTTCCTCAGGCATCTTTGAAAAAGAATCTGCCTCTCTTTTCTGAGCTTAGTGCTCCAATTGTCTGCCGGTGGATTTGACCAAAAATAAAGAGCAAATCATCCAGATTGGGTTTAGTTTGTCTTTAATCAGATGTTCAGTGTCTGATTTCCTTCCTTCCCTCCCCACCCCCAGATGTTGGATATAAGTGTGCATGTGTGTTTGTGTGTGTGGACAATAGGAGGGGGTGAGATCAGGCTTTCTAATTTACTTGCAATGGCTCCTGAGTCTGTCACTTGTTTTGTTCCCTTCATCTCATAAGTGAAATTCTCCTTTCTGACCCACACAGTAGATCTTTTATCCAGACCGCAGTCTTTTCCTTTACATATTCTGCCCTCATTCTCAGTGCAAAATGAATGCAGAATATGCAGAAGCGAGCTGTGGTGTGAATCAGAAAGGAGAGTCATAGAAATTGGAGAGAGAAAAGATGGAAAATTCCCATTAGTGTAAAAGAAATTGAAGTTCCCAGTTCTGTCCTCATGCTCTGGAAAGAACACTTCACCTCCTTCGTGTGTGTGTGTGTGTGTGTGTGTGTGTGTGTGTGTGTGTGTGTTGGGGAGAGGGTATAACTGGTCATATCTGGCATGAAAACAAAATAGAGACATTCTGTAGAAATAGTCCCTGAAGATTGTACATTTTGTCAACTGTTTCTTCCTCCTCTGACAGTAGTGAGAGCAAGGATGGCTGCTGCTTTATGAGGAAGCTTTTGCATGTTTTATGAGATTCTCTGAAGTCTCCACCTTAACAGTATCTGATACCTAAAGAGTTACCAACTGAGGGAATAGATCTCCATTTATTACAGCACACTTGATAGTAACTCCGCTGAGAGCAGAAAGCCAGCCTGAGAAGTCTCTGCCAAAGAGTAAGCCATTGTTCTTCCATCACAGGAGCAGAGACAGAAGGCAACTTGTGAAACTAGAAGCTCACACTGGGAAGAAGACATCCACAAATTAAACTTGCTCTGTCTCAAGGTCAGGCTTGAATGTGCCCAAGCACAAATAACCTCTGTGGCATAGCCATTCTATCCAAACTGGCAACTTGAGACATTTAGAAGTGAAAGTCAAACAGAATTGGCACTGATATTTCTGCAAGACTCTCATATCCATCGAGACATTCAGCTAATTCAGCTTCAAATTGGACTATCTGTTGATCACATTTGATTATGGAGAGGATTCTGGATTAGAAGTCTGAAAACCCGAGTCTGAGTCATGCTGCCTTTGGGATTTGGGGAATAGTACTGAATCTCCCTGAACCTCAATATTCCCATTTGTAAAATAGAGATGGTAATATTTGCCCTAACTACTACCCAATGAGATTTTGAGGATCACTGAAAAGTGCAAAGAGATAGCCAAATGTAAGACATAGTCCAAAGATGTTGATGGCTGTGACAAAATATGATGGATTTGAAACATCCTTTAGAAATTCCTACTACACTAAAACAAAACCCTCAAATTTGGCCCTCATGAGATAAGACTAAACTTTCAATTTCAACTTTAATAGGCAAAAGATTTCATTGTGTCAAACACATTTGAAGTTTAAAAAAAAATATATATATATATATACACACATATATATATATACATATGTGCATGCATACACACTGTGTATATGTACATGGTATACACATGTGTGTATATGTGTATAAACATATATATGTATATACACAACACACATACATATATATGTATGTATATACACACATAAACACACATAGTTAACTTGCACAATGGATAGAGTGCCAGGTCTGGGTCAAGAAGATCTGAGTTCAAAACTGGACTCAGATATTTACTGTGATAGGAACTTAACCCCGTTTACCTCAGTTTCCTTGTATGTAAAATGAACTGGAGAAGGAAATGGCAAAGAATTCCAGTATCTTTGTCAAGAAAATCCCAAATGGAATCATGGAAAGTTGGGCATGACTGAATAACATATATTATATTTTATACATATATAAGTGTTCAAACACATACATATGTATGGGTCTACACACATATATTTATAAGCAAAGGGAATGAAATTAAACAAAAAATACACAAGGATCTAACAAGAATTAAATCTTACTAGCTACTTTGAAGACTTAGTACAATTATAACATAACTGCTTTCAC